>ML784537.1:95127-117468 GCA_009831015.1 Picea engelmannii | reverse complement strand
GTTGGGGGGGGGGGGGCGAATATGCAGATGGCTTCTCCTGTTTCAAGAATATGATTTTGAGATCATAGTTAAGCCAGGAAGAATGAATAAGGGACCCGACCACCTGTCGAGGTTGGAACATGACGAAGAACCCACCAGTCTGGAGGATACACTACCGGATGCATAGTTGCTTGCCATTAGGAATATGGATGACCACTTTACTGACATAGTCCAATTCCTGTCAACAGGAATGGCTCCAAGTGAGTATACAATTTCCTAGAAGAAACAACTAGTGGTGCGTGCTACAGACTTTTCGCTAATAGATGGTCAGCTATATAAGATGGGACCTGATGAGATACTAAGAATATGTGTGATGGAGGCAGAGCACCTGCTGATCCTCATAGAATCTCATGAAGGCATCACAAGAGGACATTACACAAGGAGCTGCACAGAAGGTTCTGCGAGCTGTCCTTTGGTGGCCTACTTTACATAGAGATGATAAAGAGTATACCAGAGCCTATGATGTATGCCAGAGAGTTGGAAAATCATCTCGACGAGATGAAATTCCACTAGCACCGCAGATGAACCTACAAGAATTTGAAAAGTGGGCGATTGACTTCGTGGGACCTATACACCCACCAGGAAAGTGCACAGGAGCAAGGTACATCATCACTGCGACAGAATACCTGACTAGATGGGCCAAAGCAAGAGAAGTAAAGGATTGTAGTGCAACTACAGCCGCACATTTTATATTTGATAACATAATAACTAGGTTTGGATTCTCTAAGACTCTAATGAGCAATCAAGGCACTCATTTCATCAATAATATAGTGGAATCCCTGACTGAAGAATTTACAGTTCACCATCAGAAGAGTACACCTTACCATCCACAAGCAAATGGAATGGTTGAAGCATTCAACAAAATCTTGGAGACAACATTGAGAAAGATTTGCAGTGTGAATAGGGATGACTGGGATTTAAGAGTACCATCAATACTTTGGGATTATAGAACCACTTGCAAGAAATTAACAATGCAAACCCCTTTCAAGTTGGTTTATTGTCTCAAAGTTGTTGTCCCAATGGAGTACTTGGTACCAAGCTTAAGAATTGCTTCATTTACAGACATGGATGATACTGGAGCTATTCATGAGAGGCTTGCCCAGCTGGTTGAACTAGAAGAAGACATATTTATTGCAGGATTCCATCAGCAAGTACAAAAGAAAAGAGAGAAGGACTATCATGAAAGACACATCAAGAAGAAGGCATTTAAGCAAGGCGATTTAGTACTAGTGTATGACAGTAAATTTATAAGACATCCAGGGAAGTTCAGAACGCATTGGCTTGGACCATATGATATCACCTATGTTACAGAAGGAGGAGTTGCGCAGCTGAAGACATTGAAGGGATAATGGAAAGAAGGATTAGTGAATGGGAGTCGGCTGAAGTTGTATTATGACAACCAACTGACTCACATCTCTCATTAAAAGCAATGAGAAAAGGGTCTAGGTACCAAGTGCAGTTGAAACTAGGTACCAAACATAGAAAAGACAGTCTGCACAAGGAGGGGAAGGAGGCATAAAGAAGAAAGCAAAGGCTGCACTGCGCAGTCCAAAGTCGAAGTGAAATGGAAGGATCAGATCTAAAGTTCCTCGTGATGAGTCACAGGTAAGTGTTGGGGGCTTGTTGGCCCTTGGTTATGGAAGGAAGCGAAGATTGAGAAAGAAAAGGTCAAACGTGAATTGTGCGAGAGACACAGTGACTGTCACTGGGTCGAAGTAAGAAAAAGAGAAGAAAAGCCGGAGCGAAGCATGGAAAAGAAAGTCGTTGGATGAGGAGATCGAGGATGACAGATCAACAAGCAAGATGGATCGAGGACAACTCATCAAGCAGATAAATCCACCATTGGATGCTTTGGATCACCGCGTGAAAAGGGAGGAAAGACAGGCTGGCGAAGCCCTGAAAAGGTGGGTCAAGTTTGCCTAGGGTTTTGGGTAATTAGGGTTTTGACACCTAAGTTTCGACCTAAGGCTATTGGTGAGGGACTATAATGTATAAATAGAGGTCAAGAGGACCTAGGTCAGGTCGGTACTAGTGTTGGGTATTGATATTGATTGATTGAGAGATTATTGTACTGTGAGAGAGAGGAGTGTTGAGAGTGAGAGCCTTCTGGTATTGTAAGATCTTCAGTTGGGTGAAAAGATCAAGCCCTATAGTTGGGTGTGCAGGAAGGTGAGAGACAGAGAGAAGAAGAGAGAAGATTTACTGACTAAGAGCACAAATCAGAACTGTATGATTTATCTTAATATATCATATTAAGCACAGTTCTGTGGACGTAGCCCTAGAGAGAGGGTGAACCACGTATGTTTTGTGTCATATGTGTGATTGATGCCTGGATCTTTGTCAATGTTATATTGTTATTTGTGTTATTGTGTTAGATCAGATTTATAGTTTCACAGAGTAGATCTAGATGATAAGAGGTATGTGAATGCTGCGGTATTTTTGTATTAGTTCCACTTGATATTCCCCTGGTTGTAGACATCTCTATCCTGCAACCCCCCTCTTAGCTGCTTCGGGTGAGACTACATCTACTTTGCAGGTGTTGCCAAAAGGGCCAGTAGCTAGGGCTTGTTGGTGCACTCATGGAGTGAACCCTGGGTCTGCCCCTGTGCCAACACCATTACCCATAATGAATATCCAACCCTTGACTACTGTCAAATACCACTTCAAATAATGAATGGGTTCATTAATGCACATGACAACAGGGTGAGGTGTAATGGTGGGTACATCAGACCTATACCAAGCAACATGAAAGTTGATATGACTGTTGAGAGTGTGAAGCACATATCAAATGTTAATCCAATGTTTCGCATTCATACATTTCAAAAATTAAAACCAAACAATCAACCATATAACCGATTAAGTCACGATACCCATAATACATAAAAATTGTGGTAGTGAATTAATCAGTGAGTTTATAAAACTTGAAGCTTAGAAACATATGGGTTTCCTCAAGGTGTAGTTTCTTTGGCAAAATGAAATAAGAAAAACACAAATTGCAGAATAATTTCCCAAGCGAATTTATTTAAATGTCATGCTTGCAGTCATGAATTTTAAACAAAACAAACGAAAATTTAAACAAAAAACGTATAAGATAAGTTTAGCTCAATCATCGCCTTGAAGCTCAGAAACATAAGCATTTATAAATGTAAGGAGGTGGCAGCTACAAAAAGATATAATCTCTTTGTGATGATTTTAAAATGTCATAAAAATTGACAAAATTGATGGCTGCCAATAAAGTGACAAAGCTAAGGAGAGATAACAAGTATAAGATTCCAGGGAGGAACTCAACAAGAGGAGAAATCCCTTTGTTTTTAGGGCGAGTGGACGAGATCTGTTTGGGAGGAATCAGAATCTCTCGTAGTCATTGGATCAAGGAGAAGGAGCACATTTGTTAAAACCCCAAGTCCTTCGGACTTCACTGCTCCTACATTTTTTATTCGCTTGTTACAAGTAAGGCCCAAAGTCTCGAAGCTCTGAAGACCCTGAGTGAATATCCACCATAGATGAAGGGGGTGAGTGCGAGCAGTTAGATCTATGAGGAATTCAACATTAAACTATTTGGGAGAAGTTTGTTGGTTGATGTTGGAGCAGTGAAAAGTCTCTAAGCCCTGGAGTTTGGAGTGAACATGGACCGTTCATCCTAGGGAAAACACCAACCCTCAAATTTGTGGATTTCAGCCCTTCACTAGTTCAAAGATTTTGGGTGCAGAGTTTTGTGTTGGTAAATCCTCCAAAGCACAAAAGTTCTAGAGCACTGGAGTTACCCAATTCCAAATTAAGCCCAAGTTTTTAGGCCCGAGCTCATGTGCACGACTCTGCTAGAGCAAGAAGACCCTCGCAAATAAGAAATTTCGCGTTGTGAGAAAAGGAAAGGCCTGTGGTAAAAGTTCTAATGGTTCTGTGAGGATCCAAGAGCCACTTCGGATCATGTGTAATTTTATCCTAGACTGAGAGTTCATGCATTCCCATAGGGTTTTTGCATCAAGTGGTATCAAAGCGACACAAAGATTTGTGTGTGTAAAGAGACATAGTAGAAACCATTATGCCAAGGAGACGCAAGGAGAGACTTGTAGTCAATGCAACTATGGAGGAGGAAAAGAGAAAACTATGTGCAAGGTTGGATGCCATGGAAACAACAAAAAGGAGAGAAGCATAGGCTAGTGATGTCATTGATGATGAAAGTGAAGATATATAAGAAGAATAATATGTAGGAGAGCAAGCAGAAGAGGAGCGATCAATGAGAGTTGTTTTCAAGATGGGAACTAGAGAAAATATGGAAGTCTCGATGTATGAAGGTAATTTGAATGTAGAAGACTTGTTTGACTGGATAAGTTCTTTAGACAAGTACTTTTATTATGAGGATATTGATAATGAGAAGAAAGTAAATCATGCGTTGACCAGGTTGAAGGGACATGCAACTTTATGGTGGGACGAGTTTCAAGATGACAAAAGGAGAAAAGGTAAGTCCAAGATTAAGAGATGGGATAGAATGGTAGCTAAGCTCAAGGATAAATTCATACACAGGGATTATTAGATGAATCTATTTAGAACGTTGCAGAATCTGAGACAGAAAGGTTTATCGGTGAAAAAATATATTGAAGAATTTTATAAGTTGAATATAAGAGAAGGACACAGAGAGAATGATGAAGAGAAATTTGCTAGGAATATTAATGGATTGAGATATGAAATACAGGATGAAATTAGTATGACAATGATGAAGACTATAGAATATGCTTATCAGTTATCCCTAAAGGAAGAAGAAAAATTGGCAAGGAATCAGAGTCAGAGGAATAGGGGGAAGAGTCCTAATAGAGGAAGAGAAACCACCAAAGAGAATTTCTAGAGATCCAGGGGAGAAGATGGAGGATTTAATAGTCAAACATATAGAGGAGGAATTTCTAGAGGAGGATACTCTATAGGAATGGATCCTTTTCCAAGATGTAGAGGAAGAGGCAGAGGAGGAGAAGTCAGGTGTTATGCTTGCGAGAAAATTGGGCACATGTCTTAAGAATGTCCTGACAATAAGAATGGAGGAGTTAGAGAAGCTCACATTTCTGAGGCCCAGTAGAGGAATGTGGAGACAGATATGAAATAAAAATAAACTGAAGAAGGAATATATCTCTTGATGAGGAAATCTCTTATGAAGCTAGAAAAAGAGGTACGAGAACTAGTCCAGAGAAACATTTTATTCAAAACTACTTGCGATACCAGACACAAAGTATGCAAGGTGATCATAGATAGTGGGAGCACTAAAAAATTAGTATCCATGAAGATGGTGGAAAAGATAGAATTGAAGATGAAAACACATCCAAATCTGTATAGGGTGTCATGGTTGCAGAAAGCACTTCAAGTCATGGTAAGTAGAGAGTGTAATATTGAGTTTAAAATCAATAATTATAAGCATGAAGTTCTATGTGATGTCATACCTATGGATGTTTGTCACGTTCTATTGGGGAGACCTTGGAAATATGACAGGAATTTCATACATGATGGGAGGAAGAATACTTATACCCTTGATAAAAATGGGTGTAAACATATGTTGTTTCCATTCGAAGATAAGGGAGTCAAAGAGGAGGCTAGTCCTAGTATACTTATCATGAGTGGGAAGGAGCTCTTGAAACAAGCCAATAAAGATCAAGAAATGTAGTTTTTTGTTATAGATAAGCCACAAGTCATTCTTACAAACACTTCTATGAATGATCTTCCTATGGAAGTTCAAGAGTTATTGGATTAATTTCTTGACATTGTGGTGGATGAGTTACCTCAGACTTTACTACCCATTAGGAGTATTGGTCACCATATTGACCTTATTCCGGGAGAAATTTTGTCAAACAAAGAAACATACATATTAACCCCTCAGGAGAATGAAGAAGTCAAGGAGCAGGTCCAATATTTGTTGGATAAAGGACTGTTCATAGAAAGCTTCATCCCGTGTGCAGTACCGACTATGTTCAGTCCAAATAAGGATGGAGGTTGGAGAGTGTGCACAGATTCTAGAGCCATAAACAACATAACCATCAGGTACATATTTACTTTACCCATAATGTATGATTTAATGGATTGTTTGAGTGGAGCTAGTTATTTTTCCAAGATAGATTTGAAGAGTGGTTATCATCAGATTCGAATGAGAGAGGGAGATGATGGAAGACAATGTTCAAAAAAAGTGAAGGACTGTATCAGTGTCTTGTTATGCCATTTGTGTATCATACCCATCATCCAACTTCTAGGCTATGCCACATGAAAACTTTTTGAACTGTATACCAAATTTAAAACATATAAATATTATTAAAATACACAGATTCATTTAGAATAATAATAGAAATACACATGTAGAATGCACAAAAAAACCCATAAAAAAATGCATAAATTATGATGCAACACATAATTTAACACATAATTGATACTTATCTTTGATAAAAAGATCACCAACTACGTGTAGAACTTCCATGTTCCTCCCACCCATAGATGACATTGCTCGTAATCTCAGCAGTGGGTCACCCTCGAGTTGGGAATAAACTCTACCACGGAAAAGGGAATACTAAGCCATTATAAGGTCTGACAAGCAGCATAATTTACTGGTCCAAGGTGCCCAACTGTTGCAACTAGCCTATAGTCTCTCATTCCCCACATGCTTGTCCCGCCCCATGAAGTGTGCCCCTTCTTTGCTCAACAGTCCCTCGACTTCCTCACTTCCCCTCTCGAGCTTCAACAACAAGCTGAGAAGGAAGTCTCAGAGCCCTGTAGATATCGAACAGTGCACTAGGGAACAATTTTGAGTAGTTTCTTTCCTAGAGAAACTACTCATGATACTGACAAACTGCTTCTTCGACATAGTAAATCTCTCACTCTTAGAGAAATTCCTATGGTACTAACAACCCGCTTCTTCGACCATGGGCCTGACAACCCACATCTTTATCCTACAGTCAAACCAGGTTTCTCATTGTCCACAACATCAAGCTTCCCAAGTACATGTCTCGTGATGGCAACATCAAATTTCAGATGTTAGGAGAGAATAATGGTCAATGTTGAAGGAATGATGGAAAATGAATTAATTTCCCTCAAATATATGTTCATGTTCCCTTAATGACACATGGCCCTCAAGGAACGTTTCTCCACTTGTAATTCATTCCCTTCCCATAGGAACTTAGGATAACATAAAATTATATCCATACCTTAGACTTTAGGAATAATAATATAATATTCATTTGGGCTTAATCCCTCTAGCTTAGCCCCTTTCTAGACTCTTATCCCCCCTTCTCTTTCTAGTGGATTTTATCTCCCTGTACTCATTTGTGGTTCGGTCTGCAATATTGATGTACTTTATTAATGATATTAGTGTTTACATATTACAATAATAGGCTCACTGGCCTTTAGCATCTAGGCTCTCCAGCCTAATAATCACATAATCCTTATGGCCTATAATAACCTGGATCACCATCCTATAAACCATATTTACATTTACAACTAGGGATCAACTTGAGGTATTACATTCCCCTCCCCCTTATTTATGCATTGTCCTTGGTGCACTATATACCATGTACAATTCAAAATTATTCAAAAATCTCCAAGACTTTTCTATTGGAAGATTTCTATCCACCTAGTGCTCTACTTTGAAGCACCAATTCATGTATTCATACTGCAACTAGAAGTCATTTTCTCTATTCCATAGAGTTGCTTCATGAAATAATTCAACTCATTGTTCATTTTGGCACACCCTCATTATGGCAGCTACCATGCCATAAGCATCCTTGAGTTGCATCTCCCTTGTTGCACTCACCCTTCTAGGCTTAGGTATCCCTTCAATACTATACAGTCCCTCAGTGATCCATCTTGCTAAGGATTTCACACACAAGGAGAGATTTAACGCATTACCAAAACCCCACCAAGGATCTACATTTATATGGCTCCAGTGTCTCCAACAATAGTTGTTCTTCCCAAACATTCCAACTTTAATCAATATTATATCTTATGTATCACACACATACAGTTATTATGAGAGAACATTATAAAAATATTCACTTAGAAACTCAAACTTATGTCATAAGGAATTCAACTTTTCCCAAAATATAAAATTCTATCTCATAATTTTTCATGGTTGTTGCAATAGTAGGATGAAATCTTCCTTATGGCTTTGAGAAAGCACCATATTGAATACCACTTTTCCTGCAATTCTTCTATCTTGCATTCAACCAACAGATTATCAATATTTCCTGTACATTATACTTTGATTACAATCTGTACCAAAACCTTACAAAGCGATCTTAGAATTGTCTACACTTAACAATTCAATCACAAATATAAAACAATTTATTAAATAGAATTAATTATCATTCTGTGTATGCATTTTCACAATTAATATCAGTAAGTTCATTACTCTATTTTCTGAACAAAAATTTCCCATAGTCAATGCTCATGTGACTACTTGACTTGCAACTTTCCTATTGCAATGTCTAGCAACCCTTGAATTTCCTTCAAATCCGTGAGTGAGTAATAGTTGTATCATTTCAGCTGTTATCATAATCATTTCCATTAAATAACATCTATGCATGAACTCACAAAAATGCATTCAATAATGCACTCAAGTATAACAATTCTATCATGCATAAGTGCAACTCTACCACTTACTATGCATGAGTGTAATTGTCAATTCATATTTATTCATTGCATCTTTCCATTGATTTTTATAATTCTCTATATCTAATTCATGTATCTCACCATTGGTAAATTGGAAACATGGCCAATTCCTTGACACATTCTCCATACACTTCCTATTTTCTTCTCAATTATTTGGATGCCTTTTTTTTCGACCCGAACATTACACCAAGAATATAATTTTGTGGTGTTCATTAGTGTTAGAAAAAAGAATGTAGTCCAAATATTATTTAGAAGTAGGAAGTTCATTGGATATTTGTGTGGTACACATCTTTTCCATAACCAACCATGGCATGGTCTCATACATGACTAGCTTTGTTGGAATCCATTCCTATTACCAGTTCATACCTTTTATTGCCTTGGTTATTATTTCATAATAAATTAGCATGGCATGCCACTATGTCAGTGTATGCATTCAATAGCTAGAACTATTTTAGAATTATTATAGGCCTCCAACCTTTACCACACCCAATTTTATTTTATTCACATCAATACATTCAACTAATACAATAACGTGATTTTATAAAATAAAACTAGATGATGAAATTCTTACCTAAATTACCTTCATCAATTATGCAATAAGAGTACATAAAACTCATACCTACATAGCTTCCATTAAATAAATTTAATACTACCTAGATAGCTTATAACAATGGAATATCCCATGCTTCTATTATAAGACTTATAATCCACTCTTCAACTTTATGTTTCTTCATTCTATATATAGAAACATTAGTAGCTGCACTTGAATACATGCAGGAATTCTCTCTTTCCTAGTACAACAACCACCATTAGCATCTTTCATATTAATATGTATTCAACAATAGAATAATCCTAATATTATTATGGTATATATGTATATTAACAAATTGCCATTCGTCATTTCATATTTGTATGCACTAATAATGCATAATTAGCATTCTCCTAAATGCATTTGCATGTCAATTTACCGTACCATGTATGGTTGTCCAACAAGACATAACATAGTTTATGCTACAGTAATTGCAACAACCTCTTTCTCCCTGTATCACTTTTCTTTGTTGTTCCTAGAAGTCTTCAATTCTTCTCAGATTCCTGAATCTTCTTGTGTTATTGCAAAATAAAACAATGTTCCTGATTGTTCTCTATCTTGATTACTTTTCCATACCAACCTTTCTTATGTACTTTTCACACTTGTATCCATATATTATGCTAATATTAATTTTCAACATTCCACTATTACTTGGATCCCTCGGATCCGTCTCCTACGTGACCAAATTACATTTCCAGGCATGCTCTCTAATTAACCTTGTATATTTAACACCAATTTATTTATTGAAACAAATTGATTCAGACTTTCCTTGACTGAACATATCAACACATGGATTTCATTAATGAACCATTACTTTCTCCTTTCCTGACCCATCTAATTTCAACCCGACTTGCAGAATCAACTTCCATCATGCCATCTTGATGCATCTATTACATATTCTCCATGTTTTAATCCTTTTGGATTAACATCCCAATGTACCCTCTCAATGCACTCATCTCTTGGGAACATACTCAACAATACCTCCCATTGTTTTCATAGTTCCTCAAATGTTGCAGACAAATTTTCGAACTGTATACCAAATTTAAAACATACAAATATTCTACAAATACATAGATTCATACAGAATAATAATAGAAATACACATGTACCATACATAGGAAAAACCCATAAAAACAAATGCATAAATAATGATGCAACACATAATTTAACACACAAATGACACTTATCTTTGATAAAAAGATCACCAATTGTGTGCATACCTTCCATGTTCCTCCCACCCATAGACCACACTACTCGTAAATCTCAGAATGGGTCACCCCGGAGCTGGGGCTAAACTCTACCAGGGAAAAGCGAATACTAATCCAGTATAAGGTCTGATAAGCAACATAATTGCTCAGTCCAAGGTGCCCAACTGGTGCAACTATTCTATAGTCTCTCATTCCCCACATGCATGTCCCACCCCAATAAGTGTGCTCCTTCTCTGCTCAACAGTACCTCACCTACCTCACTTTCCTTATGGGGCTTCAACAAAAATTCGGACATGAAGTCTTAGATCCTTGTAGCTATTGTCAAACACACCAAGGAACAATTATGAGTAGTTTCTCACCTAGAGAACCTACTCACGGGCCTAACAACTTGCTTCTTAGACATAGAAAATCTCTAACCTTGAGAGAAATGCATATGGGCCTGACAACCCACTTCTTCGACCTCAGGCCTAACAACCTACCTCTTCATCCTGCAGTTAAATCAAGTTTCTTGTTGTCCACAGTGCCAAGCTTCCCAAGTACATGTATCGTGATCCCAACAATAGAGTTCGGATGGTAGGAGAGAATAATGGTCAATGCTAAAGGAATGATGGAAAATGAACTAATTTCCCTCAAATATATGTCCATTCACCCGTAATGATACATGGCCCTCAAGGAAATCACTTTTATCCACATGTAATTCATTCCCTTCCCATAGGAACTTACGATAACATAAAATTATATACATACCTTAGAATTTAGGAATAATAATCCTTTGGGATTAATCCCTATAGCTTATCCCCTTCCTATAATCTTAGCCCCCCTTCCCTTTCTAGTGGATTTTAGAGCCCAATACTCATTTGTGGGTCGGTTTGCAGTTGTGATGTACTTTATTAATGATATGAGTGTTTTCATATTACAATAATAGGTTCACAAGCCTTTAGCATCTAGCCTCTCTGGCCTAATAATCACATAAGCCTTTTGGCCTATAATAGCCTAGCTCACTAGCCTATAAAACATATTTACATTTACAACTGGGGATCGACCTGGGGTAATACAATTTGGCTTAATGAATGCTCCAAGTACATTCATGAGGTTAATGAATGAAGTGCTCAAATATTTTATTGGGAAGTTTTTCATTGTTTATTTAGATGCTATTCTAGTTTTCAGTAAGACTGAAGAGGAGCATTTAAGACACTTGAAGATAGTGTTGAGGAGGTTGTAGCAGTAAAATATATCGATAAATTTGAAGAAATGTTTGTTTATTAAGACAGAACTTGTGTATTTGGGATTTGTAATATCTTCAAATGAATTGAAGATGGATCCAGAAAAGGTGAGGGCTATAAGAGAGTGGCCTTCTCTAAGAAGTGTTTTTGAAGTAAGAAGTTTTCATGGGTTCGCAAACTTTTACAGGAAATTCATTAGGAATTTCAGCAATATTTGTGCACCCATACTGGATACTATAAAGAAGGAACATGCATATTTTTACTGGACAAAAGAAGCCGAGAAAGGATTTAGAGTGTTAAAAGAAAAGATAACAGAACAACCTATCTTACTATTGCTAGACTTTAGAAAGACTTTCCACGTCAAAAATGATGCAAGTGGAGTGGCCATTGGTGCAATTTTAAGTCAAGATGATAATCCTTTTGCTTATTTCATTGAGAAGTTGAATGATGCTAACAAGAAGTATTCAACATATGACAAGTAATTTTATGCTATAATTCAAGCTTTGAAAAACTGGAGACATTATCTTATACCAAAGGAGTTTATTTTGTATACTGACAATCATGCTTTGCAGTTCATAACTAAACAAGAGAAATTGAACCAGAGACATGCCAAATGGGTAGAATTGATGCAAAATTTTACTTTTTTAATTAATCATATTAGTGGGAGTGCTAAAACATTTGCATATGCTTTGAGCAGGAGATGTTTAATCTTCCAGGAATTCCAAGTGGAGACAATGGGATTTGAACACCTGAAGGAGATGTACCAGGAAGACCTAGATTTAAAGGAATCTTATGAAGATTGTGAAAATCCTTTGTTAAGGGATAGATTCCAATGGATGGAGTACATAATCCAAGAAGGAATTTTATTCAAAGAAAGTCGATTGTGTATCCCAAAATGCTCGATGAGGGATAATGTTTTGAAGGAAAAACATAGTGGAGGATTGGCTAGACATTTTGGTCATGACAAAACATATGCATAGTTAATTTATTCATATGATTGGCTAGGCATGATATATAATGTGAAGAATTTCGTGTAAATATGCATAATTTTCCAATATGCTAAAGTAAAGAAACAAAACACTAGATTGTATCAACCATTGCCTATTCCAGACATGTTGTGGGATGTTGTAAGTATTGATTTAGTTTTGGGATTTCCAAGAACCAAGAGGGGAAATGATTCGATATTTGTGGTGGTTGACATATTTTCAAATATGGCACATTTTATACCATGTTACAAAACCAATGATTCTACTCACATAGAAAATTGTTTTTCAAGGAGTTTGTGAGATTGCATGGGTTACCCAGGAGTATAGTCTCAGACAGACACACGAAATTTGTGGAACACTTTGGGAGGAATTTGTGGAAGAAGCTGGGGATTTTTTTTTCCATCTAGTTCAACGTATCACCCTCAGACAAATGGATAGACTGATATAGTGAATAGAATATTAGGGAATCTGTTAAGGAGTTTAGTAACTGAACATAACATTTAGTGGGATCAAATTTTACCTCAATTGGAATTTTCATATAATGACTCACCAAACACGAGTACTGGTAAGATTGCATTGCATATAGTGTACAGAATGAACCCCAGGGGAATTTCAGAATTGAGAGATTTAGGACAAGCTAAATTTTGAAGTGTAGGAGCAGAGGATTTTGCTGCAGAAATGCAAAGATTACATGATCAAATCGAAAGACATCTACAAGATAGCAACCAAAGATACAAGAACATAATAGACCATAGAAGAAGGGAAGTGAATTTTGAGATTGGATACCAAGTCTTGGAACACCTAAGGAATAAAATATTTCCAAGAGAGAAATATAATAAGTTGAAGATGAAGAAGATAAAACCTTTTCTAGAAAAATTTCTACAAATTCTTATGAGATTGAACTGCTAGAGGAAATTCGAATTTCACCAATATTTAAGGTAACAAAATTAAACCCTTACAAGATGGATGACATAGAAGGGATAGATGATCAAGAGGAGATTCAATGGAAGTGAAATATTCCCACAGTAGAGAAGCCTGAGATAGAGAGGATTTTAGATCAAATAATTGCTAAGAAAACCAGAAGAAAGGTTTACTATTAATATGTGGTTAAATGGAAGAATCATCCAACAGAATATGCCCATTGGATAACTAAAGTAGACATCCAGAATAATGGAAAGAGAGTGGAGGAGCTCATGGAAAGGATCCCATGAATACTTTGAACACATGAGTACTTGATGCAAACCCCCTATGGGCCTGCGCGACCTCTCGGTCTAGGATCGAATTACACAAGAGCTGAAGTGGATCTAGGGTCCTCACAGAACCCTTAGAACTCTTACAATAGGCCTTTCCTTTTATCACTGCATGAAATTTCTTATTCGCGAGGGTCCTCTTACTCCAGGAGAGTCGTGCACATGAAATCGAGCCTAAAATATCAATATTAATTTGGAAGTGGGTAACTCCAATGCTCTGAAACTTCAACACTCCGGAGGATTAAATACCAACACAAAACTATGCACCCAAAACCTCCAAACTAGCGAACGGTCGAAATCCACATATCTGAAGGTTGGTGTTTTCCCTCGAATCAATGGTCCATGTTCACTCTAGACTCCTAGGCTTCGATACTTTTCACCGCTCCAACCTCAACCAACAAACTTCTCTCGAATAGCCAAATGTGGAATTCCTTAGAGATCCAACAACTCACACTCACCCCCTTGATCTATGGTGGATATTCACTCTAGGTCTTCGGAGCTTCGAGAATCTAGGCCTTACTTGTAACAAGTGACTAAAAACTACCATAGCAGTGAAGTCTAAAGGACTTGTGGTTTTAACAACCACACTCCTTCTCCTTGATCCAATAGTTGTGAGAGATTCTGATTCCTCCTAAACATATCTTGATCTTGTCCACTCGCCCTAAAAAAAATGGATTTCTCCTCTTATTGAGTTCCTCCTTGGAACCTTATACTCACTATCTGTCCTGATGTTTGTCACTTGAAAGACTCAAATTTTGGTGCACAATTTATGCTTCTCTCTTGATATTGCGACCTTTGAAAGTCACCTACGCACTCCTTGTGTTATCTCTTATTGGATTGATCAACACTTAACAAAGTGTTGATTCTTTGAACTCTTTACACTTCAGCTCCACTCTGAGATTTTACACTACTCTTGAGCATAGGCGCACTCGTCGCGCTCACTCTATGTAAACTTACACTATCTCTCCTGATATTTTGAACCTGAAGATAGTTTAACCTTCACACTCCTTACGTTGGCACTGTGAACTCCTTGCACCAATATTTCATAAGAGAAACAATTGAAACTTATATTAACATCAGGGGTTCATTCAACCAACCATTTAGATACACACACACACAAACACATAGATAAATAACATAACATTTATCCAATTACTCAAATATAAAGAGTCTAAGAAATTTAAATCAATCCTCTTCTTCTATATTCCTTCAACAAATATTTACAAGTATTTAAACAACCTTCAACAGTTTTCAACATCTTTTTCCAGCAACAAAAATAACAACAATTTCCAGCAGCCTCTTATGGGCATAGATTACATTTATTTATGCATGAAGGGGATTATCGAGCCTTCCCTCCAGACTATGCTAGTACTTTCTTATCACAATTAAAAGCATCCTACCACTAAGCTTATTACAATAAATGAACAATTACAATTCAGATATGAGTCGACGCTCAAAATATGTACAATCCTATAGGCATTAAAGGAAATTACAATATTTTGGAGCATATACAATGGCTCTAGAATTAATATCTCATGGGATATTTAATCACAAAGTTTTCAAAATTAAAGTGACTCTCCCTCGAAATCTAAACAAGTTAAAGTGCCCTGCGCTTGATCCATATTATTTTCGGCACGAAATGAGAGCAAAGATATAACACAGAAATATACAGAGATATTGAAAGAGAAATAATAATATAACATATATATATATCGGAAATATAACCAGAAGAAAACATATACATTAATATACGATTTTTATTAATGAAATAAATGTATAGAGACTGTAAAAATATAGAGTGAAAGACTTGCTAGAATGGTGGCAGCTTATCTCTGAGAAGAGATGTGACGGCTACTCGCATTCACAAGAATATGATTACAATGAGGCTCCGAAGGCCTTTTTACAATAAAAAGGAATGCCAAAAACCCTATACATCCAAAAACCTAACCCTAGGAGATGAAGTGCCAAAAGTCATGTGGGCCTCGTTTGGGTAAGTTAGTACATAAACTTCCCAGGGTAGTAACTTTTGCATGCGATCTCTGTTTTAGGCGTATGATAGCCTGTTGGAAAGGTATAATCGAGGAGATTAATTTGAGGGATCAATCATGCCTTTGGATATCATTGATAATCTAGATATTGAAAATACTTCATTTAGGCCCTCAAAATAGCCCCAGAAGTTAAAAACTGCTAAAAATAATAAATTACCAAAATTGCCAGAAAACTGTTTTGAGCCAGTTGGAAAAGTTGGATGGCCACCGATATCCACCTAGATCAATTCTACCTCCTTAGGAGGCAATGGTATCCATTGCGTTGAGTGGCTGGGGGAGAGGGAAAAGCGTTTGTTGAATATGCATCTTGAGGAGTTGCTTTCCTTGTTGGAGAAGTCGTGTTGCTTAGCTTGTTGAAGGTTGTCACGAACATGTGGCTGGAAGGGTTGGACCTTTTTAGCCATTATGGATACATGAGATGCCCATGTGAAGAAGGAATATTTGTGATTTGTTGCAACCTTGTCGACCTGCTTCTGTTGGATAAAAGCTTCTTGGGGCGAGGCTGTAGTGGTTGTAGTGCCCTTCTGTTCCCCTTTTGAACAGATTGTGAAGAAGCTAAATTTTTCAATATGAGATACTACCTTGAGACACTATTTAGGTGGAACAATATTTGGAACTACCTCTAGTATTCTCTAGAGTTGAAACCCCAAAGTAACAATGACACTATAGGGTCGAGACTCATAAACAACATGGCGTCTCCACATATATGGTTGGCCCAAGAGGACATCACAGACATCCAGTGGGGAAACATCACATAATACCGCATCCTTGAAGGATTGGATGCCATATTATAATCGACATTGTTGGCTGACACAAAGATCTTATCCTTGGCGAAGCCACCCGATGTTGTATGGATGCGGGTGTGGTGTTATAAAAAATCTCAACTGTTTGACAACCTCTGGTGAGATGAGGTTCTTATGGCTTCCACTATCAACAATAAAATGTAAAGGGGTCCCCTTCACCCACATTTGTGAATGAAAAAGGCACTCCCCCTCTTCAGGATCTGTTGGTTCTTTTGGTTGAATTGTTGTGGTCGCGACAATAGCACTAGGGTCTACGTCAACGATCTGTCCTTTACCAGTATTTTCAGAATCAGACTCTAAATCAAGGTGCGGATCCTTGTCTTTGATCTCAGCCACCAATGATTTATTTGAGTGACATTCATCAGTGTTGTGCCAGTGGATGTTGTGGAAATCACACCATTTTCCGGTGTCCTTCTTTGTATTCCTGTGACCCTTCTTTTCTTGTGGATTGGACTGGTTTTTAGGAGACTGTTTGTTAGGGTTGTCATTGTCATACTTTGGTTTTTGCGGATTTGCAGACTTGAACTCCCGTTTGTTCTGGTGCTTAAATTTCTGCTCGATTTTAACAACATATCAATAAGCAGCACTGAGTGATGAGATATCTAGAAAATCCATTTCAGTTTGGATGTATCTGTGTAGAGCCCCACAGTATTTCAAAACCAAATGTAGTTCAGAGTCTTTGATACCCAGCTTGGTGTGCAAGGTATGGAAGGTATTGGTGAACTCTTAAACTGCTTGGCCCCTCTCTTGCCGCAGTGTGGTCCATCTCATGTACCGCACTATGAAATGGGATAGCAAGAGATAATATATTGGAAAGCATGAAAATTTTGATCATTTGTGGCTTCGAACTTATAATATTGTTTTAGTTGAAGGAGATAATTCATTTTCCCTTCAAAATATGGAAGGCAATTTGTTGGAATTCCCTGTGAATGGGAGGTTCTTGAAACATTTCATTCAATTCTAAAACTTATTTTCCATTCATCGTATATACTCGGTTTTATTTAGTATTTATTTTAAAACCTTTCAATTTTTTAAAGGATTTCTAATTAAATAGTTTGAAATAAGTTTTGGTCTAAAATATCATTTGTGAAGATTCATCAATCATTGAGGATGACCTAAATAAATTTTTCTTTATTAGGATAGTCTATTCACGCCTTTTTTAGATTTGTTATAGGATATTACATCACTTGATAAACCTTCTCTTTAAACAAATAATTCCTTATCTTCTCAAACTTAAGAATATTAATAGAAAAGGTTTCCTCAACAACTAATGAAGAATTTGGAATGTTATCATAAAACCATAAAGGAGAACATTCTAACTTATTTTATCATGAAAATTTGAAAATGTGTGTTTTGGGTAATTTTTTCTAGGTAGAGGCTCAAGTGTCAAACTTATAATTGGTTTTCTTACTCAAGACAAGTACTAAAATGATATATTTTGGAAAGATAGAGTTAGAAATGAGGGGATAAAAAAAATTATGAGTATACTTTATCACTTAGGTATTTCTAACTCATCCTTAATAAACAAACAACATTCATTAGATGTGAAAAACATATTGATTTCCCCCATCTCTTGTAAATTGTCAAAATGATTAAAGAGACGGTGAAAGGAAATTCAAGTGGGAAATGTAGGTGTCTTCACCGGGGCTATGGATTCTCACTAACAATGAAGAAATTCATGTGATGTTGGGGTGACTAAAACATAGGCTATGGATGCTTTTTGGTAGTGTATCAACACCATGAGGTTGATAAAGAATACCAATGAGTATCTTTATTTTAATACTCAATTAAATTACTTCCCTAGGGAATAACTATGTTCTAACCTCAATAATTACCTTTGAAATCTTAAAACACTTGAGTTACAAAGCAGTAGTTATAAATTTGACTCTTGAGCTAAAACTTATGATTGTATTACCCTGAACAATTCCAGAGTAAAGATGGATGAGTGAAAAAAAATGATCCTTCTCTGGTCTCATTCTATATAAACATGTTAAATTCTAAATTTTAGTAGTGATTTATTCTCTTCAATTACATGTTAATTAAACAAATGATAAGAAAATGTTTTATTGATTATTTTTAAGAGAAATTAAGATTTATTAGGAATAAAGACTCCATAGACCAATAAAAGGTACATAGTCTGTAACGTCCCGGACCATCAACCCCGTGGTTGGGCAATGCTACTACGTGGAAACATTCTCATACTTATATATATAACATGCATTTAAATCAAATTAACACATTTAACTAACCAATATAGAGTAATCACAGGATTACTGCTAACATTCATAAATAATGGAATTAACAGTAAATATCATTACAACGGAATACATGACAATCTTACAAGAATCACAGACATGCATTTTAGTTGAAATTAAAATACATAAATATACTTATCTTTGAAACTGTAGTAACTCCACCAACCACGTGTAGACCTTCCACGAACCTCCTAGCCTTAAACCATGCTTCTCATCACGCTCAGTAGTTGGTCACCCTCGAGATGGGACTAAGCTCCACCCAAGGCAAGGGAATCCTAGACTAGGCCGAGCTTATAGGAAAACTACACAGAGCAACCGGAAGGATTCTCTCCAAGAGCTTTCTTACACCCACTACTCACGGACTCTCATTCCCCACATGCCTGTTCCACCTGGGAGTATACACCTTCACAAGAATAATTCATCGGTGCTTCACCTCCCTTTCTGGGTCTCGGCAACATGCCAGATCAGGAATTCTTAGAGATCCGTAGCTGGTGATGGAATCTCTTTGGGAGAAAACTTCTTCCTAGTAGACTCTCTCACCTAGAGAGAGCTGCTCATAGGCCTGACAACCTACCTCTTCTACCACGGGCCTGACAACCCGCTTCTTCAGCACACTATTCGACTCAATTCCAACTGGGTGAGTGCAACTGCAACATCATCAGCACCCAGTTGACACAAGGATGAGAACCACAACATAAAATGGGAATAGGCCCGAAAATGGCAATGACTAGATGCTAAGAAATAACTCACTAAGGCAATTACCCAGGTGTCGGGTTCCATAGAAGACACAGACAATTCAAAGATTTCGGGTCTCTGGTGCATGCATGAATATTTTCAAAGGTTGAATACAGAGGCCACAAGATTCATGGGAATACAACGGTCGGCTTCACGGTTCTCGTTTTCAGGATGCGTGAGAAGAAAGTTAAGAAGAGGTCGATCACAGAGGTCTCATGGTTTCAGACAGAGGATCGGGAAAACTGGTAGAACGAACCCAGATTCAAAAGGTTTAGACAATCGACGACATAATAGAGGACAAACCTCCAACTCAACTGATGCTTCATCTTTCAACCGCATGTGCCCAGGTTGACACTTTTCTTCCTGGAGCTGCATGCGTTCCCTTTTGCACATGTTGGAGCTGGATGCGTTGCTTCTCCCAGGACTTAGGATAAAAACATGTTTGTCACACAACTTTGGAATAATAATAAAATATTATTCTCAAGGACTTAAGCCCCTAATCTTACACCCTCTTTCCAACCTTTCATCCCCTTTTCCCTTACCCACCCTATGGAAGCTTAGTACCCCATCACTCTTTCTTCATGGTTGGTCTGCACATAGTGATGTTTAATTTTTATTAATGTTCTTCATATTACATATACAAAAACAAGCTCCTGGCCTTTAACACTTAGGCTCTCTGGCCTAATAAACACATAAGTCCACCATCTTATGAATACTTGGCTCACCAGCTTACAAAACATGATTTACAATTCATAAACATGATTACAACAAGGCTCATCCTTGGGGATATTACAATCCCCTCCCCTTATGTTTTCACTTTCCTCAATGAAACTTTCACACAACATCAACAATATTATCAAAATATTAAAAAAGGTGCGGGTATTCTTCCCACATAGCATCTTCATGTTCCCAAGTCACGTCGTTGAGACTGTACCAGGTCCATTGGACCTTTACAAGCCCTATGGCTTGATTCCAGAGATGTTTCCTTTTCCGATCCAATATGCACACAGGATGCACTTGCAGGACACCTTCTTGCTCCACCTAAATCACATTCCAATCAATTACATGATTAGCATCAGGTATATATTTCTTAAGTAATGAAACATGAAACAGATTATGTACAGTCATGGATGCAGGTAATGCAAGCATATATGCAACTGGTCCAATCCTTTCTAGGATTTAAAATGGCCCACAAAATTTGGATGCCAACTTGGTGTAGTTTCCAAGCTTCAGGGAACTTCTATTGGCTTTCACTTTCAGGAAAACCTGATCACCCACGTGTTATCACTGAAATTTCGTCTGCACATGGCGACAAGAACTCCACATCATCAAAACAGCAATGAAGTCATTCATGGCACTGAATTAAGTTCACAGCATTCCAGAAGGGTCAAAAACTATATGTAACCAAAAATTGAAGGGCGCTTTATAGCAGCTTGATGCGCGCGCATATGCGCGGGACAAAAACGTGTTGCTAGCGCATGTGCGCCCGACGTGCGCCTGTCAACACAAAAACCCGCGCATCCTCTAATACGGTGCATTAATTGCATAAGTCGGCCTCCCAACCGCCTATGGACCAGCCCCCAAGATGATTTGACTCTCAAATCAGGTCAGCTCTGCAAATTCGGCGAATTAATAACCTAAGTGAACCCTAAACAGGTCCGTGTTCACACCGGAAGTTGGTTACGTGACCGCCTGGAAAAATGCTATAAATAGCTGTGAAGACTCACTGTTTTAGCAGAGAATTCGAAGCAAAGTTACACTGTCCAGATGATTCAGAGCTCAGTCTTTGACAAGCAATCCATCAGCGGCCTAACCCAGAGTTCTTTCACCACTCAGTTCAGTTCTATTCATTTTGTAAGGAAAGCATTGTGTTGAGGGCCCCGAAGGACCTTCCACTGGAGGGAGAGGGAACCCCTGTCTCTGTCTTCAGCGTGTGCTCTGGTTTCATTAATAATACCAAGCCTTGAAACCATTGATGACCCCCTTGTCTTACGTTTGATGTTTTTGTTTATTTTCGAATTGTTATTCGCTTTCAGTTGTTAGTTAGATTGTATTCAGTTTTGTTTTCTATTAACCCCTTGCTGCCACAGATGTTCTGCCCTGAGGAACCCAACAGGGTATGCAGAGCGGTCTCCATTTTGCTCACTTGGTGATAATTTGAACGCGAACAGACTGGCGACTCCACTGGGGAGTTGAGGTATCAAATTCTCCCTCAATTGGGTTTAATTCGCTTTCCTTTTGTTGTTTTTAACTTGCAGGGACTCAAACCGGATTTCGCCGACCTATTACCCGGTCGATTCACAGTAGAATCGAGAGAATCGATGATTTTTCTCAAGCGCGCAGGTATTCCACCCCACAGGCGCGCGCATGCGCTGGAACTGTCATTTCTTTCCCGCGCGCACGCGCCTCTGTTTACAGTGACAGCCGTGCATTGGAACAAAATTTTTCATTGTAAGGTTTTGATGTGGGGAAAGTCAGTTTCCTTTTCAAAAATGATGTATGCATGCTCTAAATACTGCACCACTTAGACCCCTCAACTTATAAAGGGGATAGTCGAACAAACATAGGCAC
>ML784537.1:71087-95027 GCA_009831015.1 Picea engelmannii | reverse complement strand
ACCTCATCCATCAGGGGGCATCTGTTATCACTGAAATTTCGTCTGCACATGGCGACAAGAACTCCACATCATCAAAACAACAATGAAGTCATTCATGGCACTGAATTAAGTTCACAGCATTCCAGAAGGGTCAAAAACTATACGTAACCAAAAATTGAAGGGCGCTTTACAGCAGCTTGATGCGCGCGCATATGCGCGGGACAAAAAAGTGTTGCTAGCGCATGCGCGCCCGACGCGCGCCTGTCAACACAAAAACCCGTGCATCCTCTAATACGACGCATTAATTGCATAAGTCGGCCTCCCGACCACCTATGGACCAGCCCCCAAAATGATTTGACTCTCAAATCAGGTCGGATCTGCAAATTCGGCGAATTAATAACCTAAGTGAACCCTAAACAGGTCCGTGTTCACACCGTAAGTTGGTTACGTGACCGCCTGGAAAAATGCTATAAATAGCCGTGAAGACTCACTGTTTTAGTAGAGAATTCGAAGCAAAGTTACGTTGTCCAGATGATTTAGAGCTCAGTCTTTGACAAGCAATCCATCAGCGGCCTAACCCAGAGTTCTTTCACCACTCAGTTCAGTTCTATTCATTTTGTAAGGAAAGCATTGTGTTGAGGGCCCCGAAGGACCTTTCGCTGGAGGGAGATGGAACCCCTATCTCTGTCTTCAACGTGTGCTCTGGTTTCATTAATAATACCAAGCCTTGAAACCATTGATGACCCCCTTGTCTTACGTTTGATGTTTTTGTTTATTTTCGAATTGTTATTCGCTTTCAGTTGTTAGTTAGATTGTATTCAGTTTTGTTTTCTGTTAACCCCTTGCTGCCACAGATGTTCTGCCCTGAGGAACCCAACAGGGTATGCAGAGCGGTCTCCATTTTTCTCACTTGGTGATCATTTGAACGCGAACACCACGTTAAACTTTTTGTGGGTTCTGTTTTTACAAGCATAACTTTTTTGCCTATCTTGGGCAGCCTTTAAATTCTTTTTAATTTTTAGCATTTGTTCTTCCATTTCCTTGAGAAACTTTGGCCCAACTAATTCCCTATCAGCTAGATTATCCCAGCTTACTAGAGTATTTCACTTTCTACCATAAAGTTCTTCAAATGGGCTCATCTTCAATGATGCTTGATACCCATTATTGTAGGCGAATTCTACCAAATGTAGGTAGTCTTCCCATTTCGATGGTTTATCCATCACATACATCCTCATTGTGTCTTCTATTACTCAATTCACCCGCTCTATCTTCCCATCCGACTTAGGATGATAGGTTGTACTGAAGTTCAGATTCGTTTTGAACCCCTTGAATAACCCTTTCCATAAATTTGAGGTAAATTTCGGGTCTCTGTCAGACACAATTGTCTTGGGAATTATGTGCAAGCATGATATTTCCCTCATAAAGATATCAACAACATCTATTTCATTTTGATTAGTCTTTAACAAAATGAAATGGGTAGTTTTTGTAAGCTTTTCCACAACCACCATGATTGAATCATGCTACTTTCATGTTCTGGGAAATCCTATGATGAAATCCATTGTCACCAATTCCCACTTCCACTCAAGAATGGGTAAAGGTTGCAACAACCCTGTTGGGTGCCTTTGCTCAACTTTAACCTTCTGGCACTCCATACATATAGCGATGTATTCTGTAATATCTTTCTTCATACCTGGAAAAAAGAAATGGTTCTTGACTGCTGCCATAGTTTTCTAATATCCAGGGTTCCCAACATAAGGCACATTATGCATTTCATGCAAAATCATAAGTTTCAAGTCTTGGCCATTAGGTACAAAAAAAAAAAATCTTGTACAAAAGTGTTCCGCCAGCTTCTAATTTATAATTCTCCACTCTCTGTGGTATCTTACCTTGCTATATCTTTGCTACCAAATCCATGTACTGCAAATTTGTATTTGCAACCTCCGAAATTCTGCCCTTAATATCAATTCAGTACATGCTAATGGTTGTAGCATGTAATTCATGCACTCTCCTGCTGAGTGCATTAGCCACTTTATTCTCCTTCCCTTTGATATGCTTGATATCAAAATCATATTCACAAACAAACTCCAACCACCTACTCTACCTAGCATTCAAAGTTGGTTGCTCAAAAAAATACTTCAGACCATTATGGTCTATTCTCAGTTCAAACCTCCTTCCCATGAGGTAATGCCTCCATTTCTTTAGAGAGTGTACTATGGATGCCAAATCCAAATCATGATTTTCATAGTTCCTTTCGTGCTCTTTCAACTTTCTGGATTCATAACAAATTACGAATCCATTATGACTGAGGACTCCTCCTAGTCTCTCTTTGCATGCATCTGTACACACTACAAAGTCTTCATTTGGGTCTGCAATCCTTAGGATTGGAGCAGTGGTTAACAGTTGCTTCAATTGTTGGAAGCTTCTCTCACAATCCTTTGTCCACTGAAACTTCTTCTCCTTCCTTTGCAAGGAAGTGATAGGGTGAGATATCCTTGAGAACCCTGTGATAAAAAATTTGTAATAAACAACTAGACCCATAAAGTATCTGACTTCTGTCATGTTCTTTGGCGTTGACCATTCTCTGATGGCCTCAATCTTCTCAGGATCTACAACTATCCCATCCTTCGAAATAATATGCCCCAAGTAATGGATTTTCTCCTGATAAAACAAGCACTTTATCAACTTGGCATATAGTTGGTGCTCTCTTAGCACCTGAAACACCATCCTCAGATGTTGTTCATGCTCTTCCTTTGACTTGGAATACACCAGAATGTCATCCAGGAAGACTATGACAAAATTGTCTAGATATTCCCTAAATACACCATTCATCAAGCACATAAAAACAACGGGTGCATTCGACAGCCCAAAAAGAACCACTGTGAACTCGTAATGACCATACCTTGTTCTAAAGGTGGTCTTGCTAATGTATTCATCCTTTATCCTTACCTGGTGATATCCCAACCTAAGGTCGATCTTTGAAAATATCTTCGCATCCTTCAACTAATCGAAGAGGTCATCAATCCTTGGTAGAGGATATTTGTTATTTACAGTTACTTTGTTCAATTATCTGAAATAAATACACAATCTCAACATCCCATCCTTCTTCTTCATGAACATGAACAAGGCTCCCCAAGGTGACACACTTGGGCATATGTACCCCTTCTTCAGTAGCTCTTCAAGCTGAAATTGTGTCTCTTTCAGCTCTGGCATACTCATTCTGTAAGGAGCTTTCGACACCGGAGCTTCTCCAGGCATCAAGTTTATAGAGAAGTCAATATCTATTTTCAGAGGTAGTCTGAGTACCTCCTGAAACACATGGTCAAACTCCTTTAGTACCGTATGATATCCAATCTTTGAGACCACATCCTTAGATGTTTCCTCCACATGGGCTGCAAATAATTGAAATCCTTTTCTGTAGAACTTCTTTAGCTGCATTGCTGAGATTTCTTTGACAACAACAACTCTAGGAATTCCATGGACTGTTTTCCGATTTCCTTCCTCATATAGGCAAGTGAATTCCTTATTACAACATTCCAATATGGCATGGTGTTGGTCCAACCAGTCCATCCCAATTATATGGTCATAAGAACCTAAAGGAAGAATGTTCAATTCAACCTTTGTGCTCAGTCCATTCATGTCCACTGGACAGGACTTAACTAACTCAGTGACTTTCCTCTTAGTTCATGTAGCCAGCTGCAGTAACCAAGAATTTTCATGTTTTATTTTGGACAATTGAAAACTTTCCACCAGCCTAGGATCTATATAACTATGGCTAGCCCCTGAATTAATTAAAATAGTAAAGGCGTGGTTGTTGATCATACCTTCCAATTCAATCATGTGTGACTGATATTCAACTTGCTTGTTATCCAGGGATGCGTAGATCCTTGGAATTCTACTTCCCATGTCCTCCACTGTTTCATCTTGCTGAACATTATGGACATCTCTCACTTTTCCATTTTTGTGGGGACAATCTTTGTACTTGTGGTTCCCCTAATAGCCCCAACACTGAATGGGCATATGTCTTGGCCTTTTCTCCCCTACGTCATCCATTCTCGACTCTCTAAACGATAGATGTCCTTGAGGAATATTTCAGAAAATGGGTGTCTTAGTTCCCTTCTTCCTCTGATCCATCTGAAATTTCTTCTTGTCTTCCCAAGACTTTAGGAAGGTAGGCTTCTCTCTTTTCTTCTCATACAAGCATTTTTCTCTTCTTATCGTTTCTTCCATAATCATAGGGTCATGATACTGGATCTTGTCACCAATGGAAGGTGCCAGTCCACTCAGATACCTATGAATCTTGACAGTCTCATTTTTGATGAACGAAACATACTTCAACAATTCCAAAAATCTTTGTTTGTATTCATCAATGGTCATGCTACCCAGCTTGAGTTCAAATAACTCTTTCATCTTTCTATCGTAGTATCTTTTAGTCAAGAATTTCTTCTCGAAATACCTCTTGAATTCTTTCCAAGTGATATATTTCTCTATAATGTGTTACACCTGCACAAGTTGATCCCACCACATGGATTCTTTTCCTTTCAGTTGATACATCGTAATTATTCCTTCTGCATGAGAAGAATAATTATGCAGTTGAAACTATTTCCTCATGCCAAGCAACCATATTTCAACATATTACTCCTTATGTTCTCCATCAAATGTAGGAGGCTTAATCTTGTTCATTTCTCCCTTCAGTTCATCCACTCTAGATCTCTTATGCTTTCTGGTAGGATATGGGCTTGAACTTCTGCGTGCCTCCTTATTGGAGTGTTTCGGGGAGTGACGATGATGCTTGCTAACACTTCTTGATCTCCTTTTCTTCTCAGGGATCCTGCAACTCCCTATTTTTCTTGATTCACTCTCCTTATCCAATTTATTTTCGATCCTTTCCAGGCTCTTCATCAACTTTAAGTTGAATTCTCTCTACTATTCCTTAGCTTTCATGAGATTTCTGCTATCTGCTTGGTGAATCTGGGCATCTTTCTACAATCCTTCAATGATTTTCATCATATTCCCTTCCTTATATAACTCTTCTCCATGTCCATTGGAGTTCTATCCTTCAACTCCCAAATGAACATCCATTGCTTTTGCTTCATCCTCGGAACTAGAAGCAGTTCGTGCCTCTTCCATTTATTTTGCACTCAGTGGCAATTCTACTCGGTTCTAGCACTTATTAAACTTATGCAAACACAATGTGTAGACAACTGAAATTTGTCAAGCCATTATTCATTAACAAATCCCACAACATTCATAAACAAATCTGATTCAAGAAAACATTCAGTTTTCATCCTCTATGATTCTCGTTCAATCAAGAATCCCCGCAGATTTCTTCTTTCAAATCTCTTCTCTGCTAATTTTTCGGGCACTATCCCCTTTCTCTCAGTTCCCCAACCCACATGACCATGGGTCATGACCAAGCACTAGATCAATAAGAATGAACTCGAGCCTTCGTCCTTTGGCTTCAGAAGATTTCACATCTTCACACCCCGAACCATTAATCTCTGAACACTTCCATGACACTTTGTTGACGTCATTATGTCACATCACTTAACATTTTCCCAATTGTGGGGGAATGCAACGGTGTTTTGGATTAACCCGCCTTTCATCTCGCAATTCTCCTGACGCTGACATGTAACCCCTCAGTGAAACCGAGGTTTGGATTGAGGGACTGCCTTGGAAAAATAACTTCCATGCAACTTGGGTCCCCACAATACCTTATGGCCATTGATCTTGATATATCATGATCAACACCACTATGGGTCCTCCAACCTTTAAATACATTACGTAAACACAGGCCCCACTAACCCTGCTCACACAGGATGCCATATGGAAGAATACTAGAGATTGATACATGGCCCATTCAAATGGGTGACACTCGTCACATTCCAAATTCCATATCAATCTTCCATGGGTTTTAAACCCAATGAGATGTTTCACACATCCCATGTGTCTACGTCACCTCCAGGTGACATCATCATGACTCACCACTTCAATGCTTCGGGCTTCAGGAGTTTCAACTCTTCTACGCTCTCTTTTTCTAGGAGCTCTTTCTCCAGGAGTTCACGATACACCGATGCGTGTCCTTCACAATGGCGGTTGCTATCTACTTCGGGACTTGGGGAGTTTGTCACACTCCACACTTGAAATCCTCTAAAGTAATTTTCCTTAAACTTCCTAGATAGGGATATAATGGTCAAGCTCTTTTCCAATGATCTACGTTGTATATCTCCTTCAGGACTTCGACGCTTCAGTTTTCAGCCTTTCTCATATCTTTTCATCAAGCTTCTTTGATGTTGTGAAGTCTAAAGGGCTTCTAGGATAGCCCCCTTGCATCTTCTCTAGATCTGATGGTCGTAAATGACTCTCCTTTTTCCAAAATAGATCCTACAGCTCCAACACCCCAAGTGTTGAGCGCTCTCTATTTGTGGTCAAATACCACACTGGCTACGGTTTTATTCTACTGCTACTCCTCATGAGCTTCATAACATGACCAAGTAACCCGTTGGCACTCAAAAACATTCTAAGGTTTGAAATTGGTTCCATCCGAATACAATTTCCACTCAAAACCTTGGGTCCAAAGACCACTTATTCGACCCATCCAGGCTCAGCGTTGAAACTATGGATCTGATACCACATTATAATGTCCCCGGCCATCAACCCCGTGGTCGGAAAATGCTACTACATAGAAACATTATCATACTTATATATATAACATGCATTAAATCAAATTAACACATTTAGGTAAACAATATAGAGTAATCACAGGATTACAACTAACATTTATAAATAATGGAATTAACAATAAATATCATTGTAATGGAATACATGACAATATTACAAGCATCACAAACATGCATTTTAGTTTAAATTAAAATACATAAACATACTTATCTTTGAAATTGTACTAACTCCACCAACCACGTGCAGAACTTCCACGAACCTCCCCGCCTTAGACCACAATGCTCATCACGCTCAGTAGTGGGTCATCCCCGATATGGGACTAAGCTCCACCCAAGGCAAGGGCCTAGACTAGGCTGAGGTTATAGGAAAAATACACAGAGAAACCAGAAGGATTCTTTCTAGGAGCCTTCTTATGCCCACTACTCATGGACTCTCATTCCCCACATGCCTGTTCCACCTGGGAGTATACACCTTCACAAGCATAGTCCATCGGTGCTTCATCTCCCTCTCTGGATCTTGGCAACATGCCAGATTAGGAATTTTTAGAGCTTTGTAGCTGGTGCTAGACTCTCTCTGGGAGAAAACCGCTTCCCAGCAGACTCTCTCACCTGGAGAGATATGCTCACAGGCCTAACAACTTGCCTCTTCTACCACAAGCCTGACAACCTGCTTCTTCAGCACACTCTTCGACTCAATTCCAACCGAGTGAGGGAAACCACAACAACATCAACACTCATTTGGCACAAGGATGAAGACCACAACTGAAAATGGGCATAGGCCCGAAAATGGCAATGACCAGATGCTAAGACACAACACACTCAGGTGATTACCCAGGTGTCAGGTTCCACAAAAGACACAGACAGTTCACGGATTTCGGGTCTCTGGTGCGTGCATGAATATTTGTAAAGGTCGAATACAAAGATCACATGATTCATAGGAATACACTGGTTGGCTTCACGGTTCATGTTTTTAGGATAGGTGACAAGAAAGTTAAGCAAAAGTCGATCACAGAGGTCTCACGATTTCAGACGGAGGATAGGGAAAACTACCAGAATGAACCCAGACTCAAATGGTTCAGAAAACCAATGGCAGAATGGAGGACGAACCCCCAACTTAGATGACGCTTCATCTTTTAACATCAAGCGCCTAGGTCGACACTTGTCTTCCTGGAGCTGCATGTGTTCTCGTTTTCATAGGTTGGTGCTGCATGTGTTTCTTCTCCCAGGACTTAGGATAAAAACATGTTTGTCACACAACTTTGGAATAATAATAAAATATTGTTCTTAAGGAATTAAGCCCGTAATCTTAGCCCCTCTTTCCAACCTTTCAACCCCTTTTCCCTTACCCACCCTGTGGAATCTTAGTCCCCCATCACTCTTTCTTTGTGGTTGGTCTACATGCAATGATGTTAAATATTTATTAATGTTCTACATATTACATAAACAAAAACAGGCTCCTAGCCTTTAACACTTAGTCTCTCCGGCCTAATAAACACATAATCCCACCATATTATCAATACTTGGCTCACCAGCCTACAAAACATGATTTACAATTCATAAACATGATTACAATTGGGCTCTTCCTTGGGGATATTACATAGTCTACAGTTCTTATGTGCCTCGCAGGGAGATATAATCCCCAGATGGAGCCAGATGTTTTAACAAAATCTAAATTTTGTTACATTTAGAAATAAAGTTTAAATTTATAAGGTAGATAGGTTTTATTAAAGTTTTAAGGTTTTTATACTTTGTAAATAATATTTGAATAAAATTTAGAGCTAGCTTAGTTTTAAAAAATATCATAAAAGTTTGATTCATTTTATAAGGTTTAGGTGTTTTTTAAATTAGCTTTGATTTAAATATTTATTATTTTAGTGTTAAGATTTGTTAAATAAAGTGTTATTATTAAAGTTTATTAGAAACTTTAATAATAATTTAATTTTATATAGTTACTGTATGGATTTATACTAATAAAATTCATGTTTTATTATAGAGTTTATCACATGTTTGACATTTCAAATCAACGGTCCACAATCAATTCCCCCCCTTGTCTGTGCTCAATGGTTAACGAAAGGGAGGGGGGTCGTAAAACTCAACCAGATTTAAAGCTCCTATGATGTGTTGTGTATCTGTTAATATCCACCCCCCATGGTTAACATATCCATATAGGAACCCCCCATAATTAGTGTTGGGTTGATGCATTTCCTAGATTATGACGGTAGAAGGAAAAGAAAATAGTGCTCCATCATATGATATCTACGGTCCACAATGCACTGTGGTCCCCAGACCATATATTGTTTAACAAAAGGGGTGACCCTCAATAGAGCCAAAGCGTAGAGGTGATATATTTTATATCAGCAACACCTATGAATCAATGTCTACCATGCATCATCAAGGTAGAGCCTGCCACATGTCCAGTAAAATGTGATTTGAACTGACAATTAAGAATCTGCCAAGATACGATAAGTTATAATGCTAGATCATCGAAATGAAGGCATGTGAAAGATCACGTTTATGTACACGGAGGGTACGATAAGTCTAATTTAGCACTTACTTCTATGTATTTTCATCATCAAAAGTACACTTCGTAGCCAAATATCAGTGGTCACATTTTAAACGCAATCATACCTAATTATTTCACCAAAATTCCAACAGTTGAAGTCCTTGTCATCAATAGAAGCTCCAATTAGTTATCAGGTAAGGTTATACAAAGGTCTAATCACTCATAGAAAATCAATATGATATAATTATTAGAGATCATTAATTACATTAAAACATGGACACATATATCTCCATCCATGACACGTCAAAACATCTCCATTTATTATAACCAATCAAAGTACATAATGAATAATTATTAATCATGAGAAATGATCATATGTTCTACAAAGATCAGATTTGATTAAATCATAATAGAGTTTTAAATATGCATGCAAAATGGAATATAGCTCATCTCTGTTAGGATTGAAATGTTTTTTCTGATCAATAACATGATCTTGACAAAGATTTCTTAGGAAGAGACAGTTTAAAACAATTCTTTTTCCTAAGAAATATCTTTCAAGAAAAATGTTAAAGAGGCAGATATAGAAACAGTGTCATTCTTTTAGGAGAAGATCAACATTCAGAAATATCAGGGAACCAAACAAATTCCCAGTGATTATAAAAGGAGGAAGAATACAAACTTTAGGAGGATCTTTTTGGGCCTGAGAAAGACAAATCTTTTATAAAATTTTGGCAGGTTTTGAGTGATTCAAAATTTCTATTTTTCATTCTATGTGATATCTTTCTCTTATGTTGTTTCCATATTCATAAATTCATTCTTGGATTTATATGTTACTATAATTATGATTATTTGATATGACTACTAATATTGCAACTATAAAAGGGATAAGTAAAGATACATATTTCTTCGACATACTATGAGTATTGAAAAGACATGTGCTTAATTTATTATGAATTTTGAATATAAAAAAAGTGTTCCTTTCTATTCAATTTATATTCCCAGTTCAGATACATATTCTACATAATTTCTTATAATTAAGAAGTAAAATAATATTTATCAAGAAATATATTATTTTACTATCATGTTTTTTTCCTTATTCTTAATTCATCTCTTAAAAGATTTAGTTATTTGGAACACTAAAATTATGCCCTCGAAATATTAACTTAAAGTATTAAAGATTAGTAATTAAGGCATGAAGTGAATCAATAAAACACACTGTTGAAATTTCTTTTCTCTTGACTATCTGTGTGCAAAAATAAGATTTCTGGGAGTGGATGTTGTGGTTGATTGTGTTGTACAATTTAATGCATGCTTGGGAATTGATGACTGAATAGTTAAAAATATCTATAACACCTATGAAAGAAGAGATAGTGACTATTTTGTGTGATAGTGCTCCATTTGAGTATGTCCTCAAATCCCATGCCAAAAACGTTAGAGGATATCATATCTATGTGGAGTTTAGGAAATAATACCAAATATGAGAAAACATTAAAAGTCCTTATAAATAATTATTGAGGAAAAATAATTCGGACATAAACATGAAATTGGTTTAAATGAATTAAAATACAAAAGTTCTCAAAATTCTATTTGTGGCATAAATAAACATTTATGTTTAAATTGTGTTAAATCTCCTAAATTTGGGAAGTATCCCCTTAAATTTTGGTGGGAAGTAAATCCTGGTAGAAACACAGAATTTACCGTCGAGGTAGATTGTTGTATTAGGACAATTTCCTTAAATTTAGTAAGAGTAGTAAAGCACAATAATAAGGAAATAAAATTTTACTCATTTAGACACGAGAAGGAGAGATTATAATTATATTTTAAATTTCTAGAATGGAGAAATTTCCTTGGAATATAAACCTTTAATTAAATCTCTTTATAAAGCTTGGAAAACTATATTTTTCCTTTCCTTGTTTTTCTGTAATAGAAAATAATTTCCTTTAAATCTTCCAGGTAACAAAACAGAGTAAGACTATGGAAGTATATGTATATATGTCTATATACATATGTTTATTATTATTATTATTATTTTATTATTCTGAAAATGGAGGCTAAAGTTCTTGGAGCCTAATAGAGATGAGACCAAAAGAATATAATTATTATTATAATTTTAATGTCAAACACACCATGGAATAAATGGTGATAAAATGCTTTAACCTTCTCATAGTCTTCAGAACTCTAGGAATTCGGAGCTCAGGGGCTCCGAGATGTTTGGGTGATGGGATTCCATGAGCCAAAGTCTCTGAATACCTAAACCATTTATTTCCCTGAGAAAGGTTGCATATGTAATAAATGAAATTATTATATTAGTGTATTTAATGCCATCAATTAACATAATTCAATATAATATATATTATATTATAATCCAAATTATTTTCATTGTATTTAAACCACAATGTAATTACAAGTGGGTCCCCTTCGAGACTCCAAAACTTCAAAGCTTCAGGACTCCATATGTTTGAGAATGAAGAGTTGCACGGAAGAGTCGAAGGATATTGACATGGAGAACACTCTCTCTCTCCTTTCAATTATTAAATATAATATTGGAGAATTTAAAACATGGGCGTAATCTTCGAGGAATATAAATAATATATTATATTATTTTAAGGATCATTAAAATCATTACATGTGAATGAAGTTGTTATCACATAAAATTGTCCATCGTCATGACTGAGAGCCATGAATGCAAGAGAGAAGGCAGGTGCATTTTTCAGCAGCAAAGATTCCCCCCTCGTGCAGTTCAGTTTAACACAACCTCTAAACACAGTGGGAGGGATTCCACAATTGGCAGGCAGATAATGGCAGGGGTGCTAAAATAGTTGTCACACCCAGATCTCAGATCCCGTTTAGGTCAACATCCTCAAATAATTTTGGGGCCGCAACATGCTCGGGTGTTAAAAGGACTTGAGTGGCCCGAAATCCTAACCACGGTTTTGCAGGGTGGCTATGTGGCGAGAAGCGGTGCATTTCAGGACAAAAAGAGATGTGGGCCTAAACCACTTCCTGCGTCCTCGAAATCACATGCGCATATGATGTCGTATCCAACAACGATAGGTGGCTTCCCGATAGTCATCCCGTCGCGCTCCAATCCCGAGAAGGATTAAGTTAATGAGAAAGGAGTGATAGTTGAAACCTCATATCAGTCCATAAATATAAATCTTGAAATTTATGGACAAGGAGGCAGAACTGTCAGCCCGAGGTACCACGATGGACGGTTTCTTCTTGCAGGTCCATACTGATTCAAGATTTCGTCTGACAACAGGAAACATGAACAGCTTGATAGAAGGATGCACAGACATAAATCTTTGAATGGGATGGCCAGATCAGACTCCTGACATTTATGAGATGATCTTATTATAAATAGATCAGTTCAATATTTTGTAATGGTCGTCAACTGGTTGAGGAGAGCTCTCTATTTTGTAATATTTTAATAACATAGTTGTTCTCTGGTTTTATATGAGACCTGATACTTTCACATTAATAGAAGTCAACTTCTTTCATAATATTCTTTAAATATTTTTTGAAACACTCGTGCATGGAGGATCGGGTTGTGGTTGTATTATAATGTATGGTTGATTATAATGTTGTTGTGACCTGTTTCAGTAATTTCCCTGTTGAATCTTCCCCTCTTATGCTGAAATGATTGGGCATGGAGGATCCAGATGAGTCTTCATAGTCACATTGTAATGGAGGTTTGATTATTATGTTGATGTGATATATTTCAGTGACTGAAACTTGAGTTCAAGAGTGCTCGTGTGCCTGAGTTTTTCTTCACTAAGCTGCTTGAAAGTCGGATGCCCATGGAAGAATTGTCCACCTTTCTCTCTAAGTCTTCCCTTTACTCACCTTTAACCTTAAACCACTGACTGAAGTTAATGAGGACCTTATTTCTCTATACATTGCTTGTCCAGTTTCTGTGTTAAAACATTCTTGTACTGAGTTTTGTTCATTTGACCTCCACTCATAAACCTAACTCCACAAAGATTTTTATGGGTATGGGATTATCCTCTCATTGTCTGAGGGTGAATCTCAGTGATAACATTGACTTGGCATCATTATCGGGGAACAAATTGAAGACATTTCCCTGGGATTGAACGACACAGAAATTATGATTCTGAAGGTGCATTAGAAATTAGTACCTTGAACATTGCAACCTGCACCTGGCGACTCTATTTTTTAGTTGTGGATCCCAAAGGTAGACACATGAGGTATACTCCACAGCTTCCTCTAGAAACACCTGAAGCTGAACCAGAAAAGATTATCAAGAAAGGAAAGATTTCTCAAGAAGGATTTTTAGCTGTTGTTCCAGATTGAAAAGCTCCCTGTGAAGAACGACATTGCAGAGATCAAGTTTTAGATGGTGAAATAAAGTTGGACACATTATTCTGACTACTCATATTTCAACATGGTGACTCCATTGGTTTGAAATGGAGAATATTTTAGCTCAGAGGTATGCCTTCTATGATTTTTCAAAAGTAGTTGGTTTCCCTAATCCATTTCCTAGTAGAGATGAATGGCAAAGTAGCCTTCCTAAATTTCAACGAGAAGAGTGGGAGGTACCAGCTAAACACTTGTTGTATTTTCATGATTTTTTTCATCAACTTCATATTGTGCATGAAGATGTTCAAATACATATTTTTAGGTATTCATTAGAGGGGATTGCTCACAATTGGTGTCGATCTCTTCCAATTGCAAGTATCATCTCTTTGACAGGTTTTCATGCAACTTTTAATTCATTTTGTAAAGAGTATTTTTCAGATGAACGTCTTTTTGAGGGATGTTGTGATGAGTTTTCTTTGCTCCATAATGATTTTTCTAGTCATGAAAGCCTAATTTGTGATGAAGCATTTATTGTAGAAGAAAACATTTACCATGAAGATCATGAGGTGTTGAATGATATTCATTATGATAGCAATAACACAGAAACATATGGAATCATATTAGATGTATCTGTTGTTTTAAATATTCATGAATATCAACACGTCTCTTCTAAATATTTTGATGTCGAAGAGCAAGTTTATTTTGCAGTAGATATTTCTCCTGACTATGAAGCTGAGATAGATGATAAGCTAGTTAAAAAAACTAGGGAAGATTCCTCTCTATATTTTCCTAGATTTTCATAATTGAAGGCAGCTTGTGTTTGCTGCTCTTATGAAGAAAATACAAAGGATATTTTTGTCCTTGAAAAATATGTTTTTGGCAGCCCTAATTATGATGAAGAAGTTGTTTCGAATATTGACCAAAAACAACCAATTTTTGATGAATATCCCAGTAAAGATGATAAAGAGCGGAGCTTCTTCATGGATTCTTTGGAACCTCATAGTATGGTTCATGTATATGATGATTATGAATATGATCCTTGGGAGGGCCATGGAGGAGAAAAGGAAGAGCTAAATGTGCATATTATCTCCTATCCAACACTTGTAAATGAGAAAATATCACCTAGAATTAGCCAACCTGCATCAATCCTTTATCCACCTGTACGCTCTAAGAATGTCAAACAACAAGTGAGAAATAATGAAGTAAAGGAGGTACTTTCTTTCCAGCTTAGCATGCCTTATTATAAATTTGATGACCCTGTGGGGTTATATATGGAGTTTATTTTTCCAAAAGCATTGGAGCCTGAAAAATTATTCATCTTACCATCATTTGGGGGTATTATCAGTTTTCCAAAACATGTTTTCATTATGCTGTCATACTTCCCTTACCTTTTTATGTTACCAAGCAGTTTGGGTGGCTATGGTGGAAGTTTGTTTTCACCTAGCACATTGTAAAAATCAGTCAGTTTAGGATTGTACGTAAATAAACTCCATCTGGAGCATGTATGTTTGTTTTCTTTTTAAGTTGAGTAGTGTACATATCAGCCTGCTTTCTTCAGCAAAATGTTTTTGAGTTCGACTCCACAACCCAAAAGCTAAGGCACTAGAACTGCATGTTCTTGGCAGCTCGTAGGGATCATGCCATCCCCTGTGGAGCCAAATTTTATCATGTAAAATTTTCCATAGTCACGAGTGACAACCATGAACACAGGCGAGAAGGCAAGTGCAGTTTTCAGCAACAAAGATCCCCCCCCTGTGCAGTTCATTTTAGCGCCACCTCTAAATGCGGTTGGAGGGATTCCACAATTGGCAGGTGGATAAAACTTTGGCAGAGGCACTAAAATATCCAACATGCCTAGATATCATATCTTGTTCATATCAACGACCTCAAATCATTTCAGGGCCACAACATGCTCGAGTGTTAAAAGGTATTGAGCAGGCCGAAATCCTAACCACAGTTTTCTAGGGTGGCTACGTGGTGAGAAGCGGTGCATTTCAGGCCCAAAAGTGGTGAGGGCCTAAACTGCTTCCCGTGGCCTTGAAATCATGTGCGCATATGATGTTGTATCCAACAACGACAGGTGGCCACTCGATAGTCGTCCTTCCACACTCCAATCCTGAGAAGGATTTACCTAATGAGCAAGGACTGGTTTCTGAAACCTCAACTCATTCCATAAATAGAAATATTGAAAGATATGGCCGAGGAGGTATAACTATCATTCCAAGGTACCACGATGGCCAGTTTCTTCTTGTAGGCCCATACTGATTCGAGCTTGCATCTGGCAGGAGGAAACATGCACAGTCTGACAGAAGGATGCACAGACGTAAATCTTTGAATGTGATGGCTAGGTCACACTCCTAACATTTGTGAACTGATCAAATTATAAATAGATCAGTTCAAGATTTTGTAATGGTCATCAACTAGTTGAGCAAAGCTCCCTATTTTGTAATATTTTGATAACAGAGTTGTTCTCTGGTTTTGTATGAGACCTGAGAATTTCGCATTAATAGAAGTCAACTTCTTTCATCATCTTGTTTAAATCTTTGTTGAAACACTCATGCATGGAGGATCCATACGAGGGTTGTGATTGTATTGTAATGAAAGTTTGATTATAATGTTGTTGTGACCTATTTCAGTAATTTCCTTGTTGCATTTTTCCCTCTTATGATGAAATTCGCCTGCATGAAGGATCCAGATGAGTCGTTGTAGTCGCATGGTAATAGAGGTTTGATTATTATGCTGATGTGATATATTTCAGTTTCTGAAAATTGAGTTCAAGAGTTCTCTTGTGCCTGAGTTTTTCTTCACCAATCTACGTTAAAGTCGGATGCCCATGGAATACTTGTCCACCTTTCTCACTAATTCTTCCCTCTGCTCACCTTTAACCTTAAACCACTGACTCAAGTTAATGAGAACCTCATTTCTCTATACATTGCTTGTCTAGTTTCTCTGTTAAAAAATTCGTGTATTGATTTTTGTCCATTTGACCTCCACTCATAAACCTACCTCCACAAACATTTTGATGGGTACTAGGCTTATCCTCTCGCAGTTTGAGGGTGACTCTCAGGGCTAATAGAATCCAACTCTTTTTAAATTATTAAATAATGCAGAAATGTGTATAATTGCATTTTTTGGAGAGACAAAGAAGATTGACCCATATTTCTCCATCTCTCTCTCTCTCTCTCTCATTTTTAAATATTAATAAAATATTGCAAATCTTGTAAACCTCGGTGAAATCTCCAAAAAAAAAAAGTAATATAATATTATATATTTTAAATGAGTTAATGTGATATTGTCACATAATGAAGTAAAAACCCTATTTACCCTTTTTAACTTAATATTTAATGTGAAGTCACGTGTAAGCGTGGACCCTTGAGGATTTCAGGGCTCTGGGAGTTCAGAGCTTTGGGACTCGGAGATGTTGGAGAAGATAGAGTGTAAGAGAAAAGCAGCTAAAGACCGAACCTATTTTCTCATATCCCAACATGATAATAAACGTTAAGAGGAATTGATTGTATTATATGATGATATAATAAATTATATTTGCATAGAGGCACAATATGAGTGGGACCCTCTCCAGAACTAGGACGTTCGGGATATTTGGGTATATTCATAAAATCCCGATGAGGAATCTTCACCGAAGTCTAGAGGCTTAGTTATTAATGGGTATTGATAATCCGAAGTGCTCCTTGCATATAATTAATAATATTATAATATAATTAAATTGAATTATAATATAAAATAATTAATAAACGACTAATTTTGTAATCTTAAATACCAAACTGAATCTAATTAATCCTTTTCCCAAGTAAAAACAAAATGCATATATATATATATGTGTGTGTGTGTGTGTGTGTGTGTGTGTGTGTGTTAAATTATGTGAAAATTCAGCATGGAGTTGTGTGTCAGGGAGGAATTGAATTATATACCTTAATTTAGGTTAATCAATTTATATATATTATGAAGAAATTAACCTCATCATGTTATAATATAAATACTCATAATTATCATATGAGTAAGTTATTGAGTTAGTGTTAAACTACTTCTAAAGAGGGCGAAGAGAAAATAAAACCTCAGTAATTACTGGGCCATGAGTATTAGGATAAGTAAAAAATTAATTACTGGATAATCAGTTTGTGGAGAATAATTATCCTTAATGAGCTTTAAGTAATTAATCACCAAAGAATAGTATTCTATGATATATTAATTAAGTACTTTTATTGGACTATAGGAGAGGGACTATTGTCATCTTCTATTCATGCAAGCCTAAGTGCCATGTGGTGACATGGAGAATTGATGCTAAATAAGAACATCATTGTGAGGTGCATGTTAATCTTCAATGGATTGACAAGTTGAGTGGGGTCCATTAGGGTTGGTGAAACTTAGGTGTTGAATTGATCCTAACTAAAGTTTGGGAGGTATGGCATGCATTGAGACTATCCATCGAGAGAAAGGGATTTGTCAGCAATACTATATTCATTGGAGGTAAGAGAAAAAAAGTATACTCCATCCTTTAAAAAGGTACCTAGGGGTCGGGTGTGTGACAAAGTGGTATTAGAGTGGGTAACAACACTTGGCCTACTTGGGCTCATGAACGAATCGCATAAAATTTTATTAGATAAATTTTAAGGGGAAACACCCTATCTTACCCCATTCATAAGAAGCTTATTTAAACCACTACTGAAGAGAGGAACGAAACTTTCTGTTGTTTTTATATGTTTTAAAAATATGAGTTGTGTGTTGCTAGTGTTCCAAATAATGAACCTAACTTCACCTTACAAATTGTATGTGTTTTTCATGGACTAGTAGATAATTAACTAACAAAAAATGTTTTATCGGCACTCAAATAGTTAGTGGACATCAGGAAAACTACAACGTAAAGAATGGTGACACACCATGAGTTGGGGGAAATCTCCGACAATAGATAAGAAGAATCCAATGAGAGGAGGGAGGTGGAAACCCCTCTGGATTTGCATGAAACTTTAAGAAGCCTCGTGAAATAATTATAGAGTTGTAAGGCTGACAATGAAAGGCTAATAAATGAACAGGAAAAAAAAATGAAATTAATGTATTCCTACTACAAATCCTATTAGATATATAAAGGCAGCTGCAACATGGACCAACAACCAGTAATGTGGACAAAAATAATACTAATAAAACCCAAAGTCCACCTGAGATACAAAATAATAGTCCTCAAAGTGGCCACATGAGGAGGATCACCTCAAAGAAGGCCCAACATGTAGCCAAGAGACATTCAACGGAAGAATCCTCTAGTGAGGAAACTGACAACTCCAAGGAGTTGTCTAGTAGTGAGACTAGTTCACATTCCCATAGGAGAAGAAAGAAGAGGAAACATTCCAAGATCCATGACCCTAGATATTTTAATAAAGCCAAAGCACCTACTTTTGATGGAGAAATTAAAAAAGGGAGAATAAGGAGAAGTTTGGCTACTTGGCTTGAAGAAGTACTTTAGATTCCATGACTACTCTTAAAACATAAAGTCTCAAATAGTCATTTTCAAATTGAATGGAAAGGCCTCCATTTGGTGGGAGAACCTTAGGAATGTGAAAGGAATCCATGAGAAGGACTTGTCATGGAAACAATTTGAGAAATACTTTAAGAAGAAGTATTTGTCTAAAAAATAATTTGATGGGAAGACCAATGAGTTCTATGAACTCAAGCTAGGATAGCTCATAATAGATGAATATATCAACAAATTTCTTGAGCTGATGGGGTATGTGCCCTACATAAAGGATGAAAAGGTAAAGATGAAATGGTTTATTACTGGACTTCCTCAGTCCTTTTGGGACGGAATTGAATTTGTTGAACCAAATACTTTAGAAGACACTATCCAGAAGGCAAGGTATTGCTATGATCAATTCAAAAATAAGGCATAACCTCATAAGGATTGGAAGAAGAAAAGTAAATTGGGATTCAAGAAGAAGGGGTTTAAATCCTCAATATTTAAGAATCATCGGAAAATATCTAAGATGATCCTTCCTACTAAAAGTGTATATCCACATAATTTTCCATCTCATAGTGGTAATAAATCCTTTGGATTATCCCCAGGTAAGACTGATAATACAGAGGTAGAACCCTTGAAATGTTGGGTTTGTGGAGAAGAACATCTATTGAGGGATTGGCCACATAGGAAATAGGACAATCAAAGAGTCTACAATATCTAGGAGGATACCACAGTCAATGATGTGGCTATGAGAATGCCACAAATTTATGTAGCTTTGGATAAAATACAAGATGACCACCAAGCTTCAGTGGTGGAGACGAAAGGTATGATTCCCAACCATATAGTTTCCATTTTAATTGACCCTCATTCTAATTTGAGTTATGTTTCCCCTCAAAGTGTTGAGAAATGTAAATTGCAACAACTAAAACATGCTAAATCATGGATGGTACAACTAGACACTGGAACAAAAATATAGGTAACAGAGGTCATACCAGCATGCCAATTCATTATTAATGGATTACCCACCCAAGCAACCCTAAACATGCTCCTTTAGGATCTTATGACTTGTTGATTGGCATGGACTATTTGGCTTCCCATAAAACCAAGTTGGATTGTTACAATAAAACTTTTGAGTGTGAAGTTGAAGAATGGAGGAAAAGAACCCTACAAGGAATTCAAAATCCTATCTCAGTGAGAAAAATATTAGCCCTTCAAGTGAAGAAGTATTGCAGAATTGGAAATCCTATGTATGCAATCCAAGTGTTGAACTCTTTTGAGAAAAATAAATCAAGCCTAGAAGACCATCCCATATTAAGAGATTATAAATATGTTCTTCCAGAAGAGGTACCAGATCTACCTCCAAGGAGAGATATTGAATTTTGAATAGAACTTGTACCCGGAGTGGTGCCAATGTTTAGAGCACGCTATAGAATGAGTACACTAGAGCTAGTTGATCTCAAACTATAGCTAAAGGAGATGTTGGAAAAAGTTTTCATTCAGCCTAATGTGTCTTCTTGGATAGCACCAGATTTTTTTGTGAATAATAAGGATGGCACACTCAGGTTGTGCATAGACTATAGAAAACTCAATAATATGACCATTAAGAATAAGTATCTCTTTCCAAGGATTGATGACATGTTTGAAAAATTAAGGGGTGCTACAATTTTCTCCAAGATTGACTTGAGGTGTGGATACCATCAAGTCCTAATTAAGGATGAAGACATCCACAAAACAAACTTAAGGACAAGGTATGGGAACTATGAATTTGTGGTGGTGCCATTTGGGCTTACCAATGTTCCAACCACCTTTATGTGCTTAATGAATAATGTACTCAACAACTTCTTGGAAACATTTGTGTTATTTTTCATTGATGATTTCCTAATCTATTCTAAGAGTAGGGATGAGCATGAAGAACATCTCAAGTTAGTTCTTCAAGTGCTAAGATAACATCAACTTTTTGTTAATTTTAGTAAGTGTGACTTTTTCCAAAAACAAGTCCATTACATAGGCCATGTTATCTCTGAAGAAGGAGTGGAAGTTGATCCTGAAAATATCAAATCCATATGGATTGGTATACCCCAAAAGATGTATCTAATATCAGAGCCTTTATGGGCCTAGCATGATACTATAGAAGGTTCATAAAGGGATTTTCCAAGATTGGTTGCCCAATAACCTCCCTTCATAAAAAGGGAGTTAAATTCATTTGGACATAAGAATGTGTAGAGATATTCCAACAGGCTAAATACCTTCTAACCAATACACATGTGCTGAATATTGCAGACCCAAACAAGGACTTACTTGTGTGTACATGTTCCTACAAGGAAGGGATCGGAGGAGTCCTTATGCAAGAAGAACATGTGGTTGGTTATGAATCCTGAAAATTGAATTAGCATGAAATCAATTATGTGACCCGCGATTTGGAATTGGTTGTCATAGTACATGCTTTAAAAATGTGGAGGCGTTACCTCCTAGGTAGAAGATTTTTGCTTATGTCAGACCATAGTGGGTTGAAATTTTTGTTTGATCAACAAAAACTCAATGTTATATAAGATAGGTGGATGGCTCTCCTCAGTGATTTTGATTTTGATATCAAACATATTAAAGAAAAAAAAATAAGGTGGTTGATGCCCTTAGTAGAAGTATGAAAGTGATTCACTTGGAAATTGTATGCACCTAAGAATCAGACATCAAGGAGAGAGTTAAAAGTGCACAAGAAAAATATGCATTGTTCAAGACTGTGAAATCATACCTAGAGAAAGAGCCCATGGGTGTAACACCTTGTTTCCCCCAGTTTGTAAAAATAACTGGACTGGCCAAGAACTGTGACAAACTAAAAAATGTGAATATGTGATGTGAATGGACCTTGTGGAAAAGGTCGATGAATGTGAATAATATTATGAATATATATTGCAGGACTACTGAGAGGGGATATGCTGAAAAGAGACCATGATGGCTGCAGAAAGGTGGTGGAAGGAACCTGGAAAGGTGGCATTAACTTCTACCGAAAATCAATACCATATTTGGACTTCACTAGCCCAGAGAACCAAAAGCAGCTCGTTGGCCCCGAATTAAATGTCTCGCAGGCTAGTAGGTAGATGGCTCCTCAGGAATTAATGAGGGATGGGAGGTGAACCGCCCATCCGTAGAGCCGTCAGGCCTGACCAGCGTGAGGGAAATCGCGCCACATGCAACCTCACAAGAGGATAAGGTGTGAGGGAGAAGTGATTGGGGGCAGATGTGAGGGGAGAAAGAGAACTCTAGTGATATGCAGACTGAGTGATATAGCAGAGAGAAAGGAGAGTAACCTTCACTCCTGGTCACTGGCAAATAGAGACGCAGTCTCACAACATCGTGGTCTCATCTCAGGGGTGGCTAGTGTTAAATCCGTTGGGAGTCTCTAAGCCTATGGTTGGGTGGAAACGAGCACCCCTCTCAGCAGTTGCATAACCCCTGGTGTTACTTTCTCATAAGTGTTTTTCATTTGGCATCTTGAAATATATGTATTCTGACACTTATGATCATAAGCTATGAAATTGTGAATGATTTCATTATAAGAATGTCTGTATGGTGTCTTGATCAGCACTGGTAGTTGTATGTTTATATGGAAAGACTACGTATGGCTTATGTTCTCATAAATCATTATTTATATGTGTACTGATCTAATTCAGACTTCACGTCTAGTTCTCGGGAGAGTGATACCCTTATCTTCCTTAGATAGTACCCTGGGTAAACCTCCCCATAGAGATACCCTTCTTGAAAAGCCCATCAAGAACCTGGAAGGAGGACGTGAAGGCACATGGCCTTAAGAAATCCCTGACAAGTATCGAATCGACGGACGAGATCCCGTTGGGAGATCTGTGGTCACTCACGACCGTCAGATAAGAAGAAGAAGCTGGAAAGTTAAGTACCTTAACCTTGATAGGCGTTGATTGATGGACGAGATCCCATCGGGAAATCTGTGGTCACTCATGACCGTTAGATTTGGTAGGAGAAAGTAGGATGTTAAGTGCCTTACCCCTATGACTTTCTGTGTTTTCATGGGTAGCGAAGAGATTGGGACCGTAGATTCCCAAGGTCCATGAGAGCATCTGGACCATTAACCTTTCCATGTCCAGGAAGTCGTGGGAGAGAACCCAAGTTAGGAACCTGTCTGAGTCGTCAGATCTCGGCTGGAAACCCCGACAGCCATTGGATCTGTCAGGAGATGCCTGAGGGTTAAACCCCCAGTGAATAGGAGTGAAAGCCCAAAATAGATCTGGACCATCCGATTTAAGGAGGCCACGTGGCAAGAGATTTTCCACTTCAGGAAATCGGGAGTCGAGAACTCGGGAGTTCTGGTGATGAAAGATCAGGGAATTCCATGGTAGAAACCCCGAAGAATATTCGGGTTGTCCGATTAAATGAGGCCACGTGTCGTGAGATTTCCCATTTTCGGGAAATCGAGAATCGTGAACTCGGGAGTTCTGGTGATGAGAGATCGGGACATTCCAGGGTGGAAACCCCGATGTTCGTGGTTGAATCGTCGTCGGGTGAACAAAAATGGGAGCACTAGCATGCCCTGTTGGGCTCAGCAAGGTAGAACAGGATGCTGTGGAGCAAAAAGGGTTAACAGAAAACAGAATTTAAATACAATCTAACTAACAGCTGAGAGCAAATAACAATTCGAAAATAAACAAAAATGTCAAATATGAAACAAGGGAGTCATCAATGGTTTCAAGGCTTGATCTATTAGCGAAAACCATAGCACACGCTGAAGAAAGGGATAATGGTTCCTCTTCCCTCCAGCGGAAGGTCCTTCGAAAATCCTCAACAGAATGCCTTCCTTACAAAATAAACAGAATAGAAATGAGTGGTGAGAGAACTCTGGATTACACAGCTGATGGACTGGTTGTCAAAGGCTAGGCTCTGATTCATCTGGACAGCGTAACTCTGCTTTGAATTCTCTGTTGAAACAATGAGTCTTCACGTCTATTTATAGCATTTTCCAGGCGGTCACG
>ML784537.1:40880-60336 GCA_009831015.1 Picea engelmannii | reverse complement strand
TGTAGCCTATCGGCTAGCACTTCCTCCCACAGTAAAAGAACATAATGTTTTCCATGTTTCATTATTGAAGAAATATGTACATGATGCTAATCATATAATTGACTGGTCTGTGATCCAGGTGGAACCGGAGGGAGAATTTATACTAGAACCCCAATGCATATTAGACAGAAAGGAAACCCCGCTCCAGAACCGAACCATTGCACAGGTAAAGGTACAGTGGAGACATCTTGGCCCAGATGAGGCTACATGGGAAATGGAGGATGCCATGAGACAGGCATATCCGATTTTGTTTACTTCTATACATGCAATTCATGTTAAAAGATAAGAACATCGAGGATGATGTTCCTTTAAGGGGGAGGGAATTGTAACACCATGTTTCCCCCAGTTTGTAAAAATTACTGGACTGGCCAAGAACTATGGCAAACTCAGAAATGTGAATATGTGATGTGAATGGACCTTGTCGAAAAGGTCGATGAATGTGAATAATATTATGAATTTATATTGCAGGACTGCTGAGAGGGGATATGCTGAAAAGAGACCACGATGGCTACAGAAAGGCGGTGGAAGGCACCTGTAAAGGTGGCGTTAACTTCCACCGAAAATCAATACCGTATTTGGACTTCACTGGCTCAGAGAACCAAAAGCGGCTCGCTGGCCTTGAATTAAATGTCTCGCAGGTTGGTAGGTAGATGGATCCTCAAGAATTAATGAGGGATGGGAGGTGAACCACCCATCTGTAGAGCCATCAGGCCTGACCAGCGCGAGGGAAATTGCACCACATGCAACCTCGCAATAGGATAAGGCATGGGGGAGAAGCGATTGGTGGCAGACGCGAGGGGAGAAAGAGAACTCTGGCGATATGCAGAGTGAGTGATATAGCAGAGAGGAAGGAGAGTAACCTTTGCTCCTGGTCACTGGTAAACAAAGACGTAGTCTCACAGCATCGTGGTCTCAGATCAGGGGTGGCTAGTGGTAAATCTGTTGGGAGTCGCTGAGCCTACGGTTGGGTGGAAACGAGCACCCCTCTCAGCAGTTGCATAACCCCTGGTGTTACTTTCTGATAAGTGTTTTTCCTTTGGCATCTTGAAATACATGTATTCTAACATTTATGATCATAAGCTGTGAAATTGTGAATGATTTCATTATAAGAATGTCTGTATGGTGTCTTGATCAGTACTGGTAGTTGTATGTTTATATGGAAAGACTATGTATGGCTTATGTTCTCATAAATCATTATTTATATGCATACTGATCTAATTCAGACTTCACGTCTAGTTCTCGGGAGAGCGATAACCTTATCTGCTTCAGATAGTACCCTGCGTAAACCTCCCCATAGAGATACCCTTATTGAAAAGCCCATCAAGAACCTGGAAGGAGGACGTGAAGGTGCAAGGCCTTAAGAAATCCCTGACAAGTATCGAATCGACAAACGAGATCCCGTCGAGAGATCTGTGGTCACTCATGACCGTCAGATAAGAAGAAGAAGCTAGAAAGTTAAGTACCTTAACCTTGATAGGTGTTGATCGACGGACGAGATCCCGTCGGGAAATCTGTGGTCACTCATGACCGTTAGATTTGGTAGGAGAAAGTAGGATGTTAAGTGCCTTACCCCTGTGAATTTCTGTGTCTTCGTGGGTAGCGAAGAGATCGGGATCGTAGATTCCCAAGGTCCATGAGAGCATCCTGATCGTTAACCTTTCCACATCTAGGAAGTCATGGGAGAGCACCCAAGTTAGGAACCTATCTGAGCCATCAGATCTTGGCTGGAAAACCTGATAGTCGTTGGATCTGTCAGGAGATGCTCGAGGGTTAAACCCCCAGTGAATAGGGGCAAAATCCCAAAATAGATATGGACCGTCCGATTTAAGGAGGCCACGTGTCAAGATATTTTCCACTTTGGGAAATCGAGAGTCGAGAACTCGGGAGTTCTGGTGACGAAAGATCGGGGCATTCCATGGTAGAAACCCCAAAGAAGATTCGAGTCGTCCGATTAAAGGAGGCCACGTGTCATGAGATTTCCCATTTCGGGAAATCGGGAATCGCAAACTTAGGAGTTCTAGTGACGAGAGATCGGGACTTTCCAGGGTGGAAACCCCAAGATAGATCTGGACCGTCCGATTTAAGGAGGCCACGTGTCGTGAGATTTCCCATTTCGGGAAATCGGGAATCGCAAACTCGGGAGTTCTAGTGACGAGAGATTGGGACTTTCCAGGGTGGAAACCCCGAGACAAATCTCGACCGTTCGATTTAAGGAGGCTACGTGTCGAGAGATTAACCACATCGGGAAACTGGGGATCAAGGATTCAGGAGTCCCATGGTCGAGAGTTCAGACTCTCGTGATGATAAGTCCCAATGAATGGTAGAGATTATTTCGAAGGATCTCAGAGTCTATAACGACCGTCAGATGTGAGGAAGAGATGTCAACTTTAAGCTAGGGCGCGAATGCGCCTTAGGGTAAGTGGCGAGCAGATCTGGACAGCTAGAGTCCTCCCGCCCAGATCTACGGCTGAGGCTTCATTCCAGAGCCCCCTTGTTTTTTTTCCTTTAGCGGTGAGGGGGGGTGGTCTAGAATCGAATGCGCAACTCTTGAACGATCAGGATTTATTCACCTTGATCAACGACATTCAGGCGAATTCCGGACCCCCCTTGCCATTCTACCTTTAATGGGGGGCATCTGAAATGGTGTGGCATGTGAAGTGGGACCCACCTCCTATCACGTCACCCTCTGGGTCGTGTTTCCCCTCTCGCCACCTGTATTCCACTCAACCGCATGACAGGGTCATTCCTAATGGCCATTTGCTAACCCTGTAGGGATTCGTCCCTATTGGCCAGTCACCATCCCTGTCGGGGTTCGGCGGTTGCAGAGTCGAACAATTAGACATTCTTGTAGCACCGAGGCATGAAATACAAAGAGTTTCCATGATTATTTGACCTGTGATCATGACCCGCGATCACATGGGAGCAGAGAGAGAGAGAAAGCTAGCTTACGCTAGGCCTCCGTAGATATTTCGGGGGCTCTGATTCTGCAGAAGTCAAGAAAATATGATTATGGTAGTGGGTGCGTTACAATGGGGCTGAAGTATGAGGGCTATCAAATGTTGAATGATATCCTACTAACTTACAAAGGTGGTTTGCATATTCCAAATTGTGATTACTTGAAGAGGTTCATAATGGATGAACTACGTAAAATACCATATATTGGTCATCCTGGTTATCAAAAAATGATCACAACCACTAAGAAACTATTTTTTTGGCGTAGACTAAAAAGGGACATAGTTGATTACTTAGCTAAATGTCTAGAATGTCAACAGGTTAAGGCATAGCACTGACATCTAGTAGGTTTGTTGTAGCCCCTACCAATCCTAGAATGGAAATGGGAAACAATCTCCATGGATTTCATCATACGATTTCCTAAATCAATCAAGCATAATGATGCCATTATGGTAGTTATGGACAAACTGAGAAAGGTTGCTCACTTTATTCTCGTCAAGTCAACTTGCAATGCACTAGATATTGCTAGTATTTTCTTGAAAGAGATATTTAGGTAGCATGGCATGCCTAAGGAAATCATATCAGATAGAGATACAAAATTTACTTCAAATTTTTGGATATCTATGTTTATTGGTCTTGAAACTAAATTGCTATTTAGTGCAACCTATCACCCAAAAAATGATGGGCAGACAGAGAGGGTAAACCAAGTGTTATAGGACATGTTAAAGATGCATGTGATGCATCATGCCAAGAACTGGGAAGACTACTTACCACTGGTAGAGTTTTCTTATAAAAATGGCTATAAAGAGTCACTGAAGATGAACCCTTTTGAGGCCCTCTATGGTAGAAAATGCAATATTCCAATCATTTGCATTAACCCAGTAGACAAAATTACACTTGGACCAAATATGCTAAAATAAATGGAGCAACAAGTAGTTCAAATAAAATAGAATATGAAAGTATCTCAAGATAGAAAAAGAAAAAACTATATAGAAATAAAAAGGACTCCTAGAGAGTTCAAAGCATGGGATCATGTGTATCTCTAAGTCAGGCCCAGAAACATTTCCTTGAGAATGGGAGCTTGTGAAAAGATGGCACATCAGAATTGTGGACCCTTTGAAATTTTGCACAAAGTGGGACTTGTAGCATATATACTAGCACTTCCTCCCACAGTGAAGGCACATAATGTTTTGCATGTTTCATTTCTAAATAAATATGTACATGATTCTAATCATATAATTGATTAGTTTGTGATTTAGGTGGAACCAGAGGGAGAATTCCTGTCAGAGCCACAATGCATAATAGACAGGAAATAAATTTTACTCAAGAACAGAACCATTTCACAGGTCAAGGTCAGGGATGATTTTAAGGATGGAAATTTATTTTAAAATGTAGAAACCTTGGGGAATATTACTAATCCTTCATATGCCAACTATAAAATGTTGGTGATATTATTGTAAAAATACCCAAATTTCTAAGGATTGTATATAGTTTGTATACAATTTTGGCAATTTTTTAGGTAAAATAATTTTATCCTATAGAATTTGGGTGAATCATTTTTAGAAAAATGAATCTTTTTTTGGGGAAAACCATGGAAAATTAACCCATGAGCGAAATTTATCCCCTAAAATCATCCATGTTCAAGGTGCAATGGAAACACTTTGGTCCAAATGAAGGTACATGGTGAATGGAGGATGACATGAAACATGCATACCCATTTTTGTTTATTGTTGTACATACACAACACATCGACAAGTAGAAAATTGAGGGTGATGTTTCTTTAATGGGGAGGGGATAGTAATACCCCTTGTTTCCCACAGCTTGTAAATAAAACTATAACCTACTAAAAGACTATGGGAAAATTGACTATGTGTGGATTTTGGAATTGATTAATCTTTTTCTTATAAAAGGTAATGTATATATTTTTGTTACTAAATAAAATGGAAAGTGTTGCATAACTGTTGAAGGGTTTTGCCAAGGTATATCATGATGCATGAGAGATATGGTGAGGGGAACTAGCAATGGTTGAGACGACCCCTACCAAATCAATACTCTACTAGATTTAAATTATTAAGACCCAGAACAATCCTCTGGCCCATCTGAAAACTTCCTGACTTGACCTACAAAATGGGGAATTGGACCCAAAAAATCTTGATGAGGAAGGCAAGAAAAGAGAAGAAATTCATGGGCAGAATAGAGGAGACAAGAAAATGATTATGGTGACCATTTTTTGAAGAGGGAGAGCATGTGCAACTCTCTTATTCTTAAGAGAACTAAAAAACTAATTTGTTCTGGTTACAGGAATTTTTTGGGCAGCGTTTTCAGTCCAAGCTGATAAACAGGGTTGTAGAGAAGATGAGTGAATGGGAATTCATTCATTGCAGAAACCCTTACTTAGTGGAGAGAAAATCAATCTTCCAAGTTCTCATGGGAGGAGGAGAGTGGCCTCTCTCCCTGGATGTTGCTGAACAGAAGGAAGAATCTCCCTCAGAGCATCATGATCTAGCTAGGGGATGGCCAATGGTAAATCCGAGTAGGATTTGTTGTTCCTACGGTTGGGTGGAAAAGGTAACCCCTTTTAGGAGTTGCATCACTATCTAGTTTCTAGTTAACTATATTTGGTTAAATCTTTGTAGTGATTATGTCAGAGAGAATTTTATACTATGTTTTAGAACTATGTAAGTTTAATTTATGACAAAAGTGATTTGATAAATTTAAGCAAAATAAAGAGAATGTCTTAGTTCAATCTCTTTTGATTTAATTTCTTATCTCTTGACTATCTCTGTAAAAAATAAGATTTCTGAGAGTGTATGTTGTGGTTGAATTTGTTGTACAGTTTAATGCATGCTTGGGAATTGATGACTGAACAACTAAAAATATCTATAACACCTCTAAAACAAGAGAGAGTGATTCTTTTGTGTAATAGTGCTCCATTTTAGTATGTCCTCAAATCACATGCCAGAAAAGTTAGAGGATATTAGATCTGTGTGGACTTTTGGAAATAATCCCAAATATGAGAAAACATTAAAAATCCTTATAAATAATTATTGAGGGAAAATAATTAGGACATAAACATGAAATTGGTCTAAATGAATTAAAATACAAAAAATTCTCAATATTCTATTTGGGGCATAAATAAACATTTATGTTTAAATTGTGTTAAATATCCTAAATTTGTGAAGAATCCCCTTAAATTTTGGTGGGAAGTAAATCCTGGTAGAAACACCTAATTTACTGTGGAGGTAAATCGTTGTATTAGGAACATTTCCTTAAATTTAGTAAAAGTAGTAAAGCATAGTAAAAAGGAAATAAAATTGTACTCATTTACCCACAAGAAGGGAGAGATTATAATTATATTTTAAATTTCTAGAATGGAGAAATTTCCTTGGAATATAAACTTTTAATTAAATCTCTTTATAAAGCCTGGAAAACTATATGTTTTCTTTCCGTATTTTTTTGTAATAGAAAACAATTTACTTTAAATATTCTAGGTAACAAAACAGAGTAAGACTATGGAAGTATATGTATATATGTATATTTACATATGTTTATTATTATTATTATTATTATTATGAAAATGGAGGCTAAAATTCTTGGAGCATAATAGACATGACACCAAAAGAATATAATTATTATTATCATTTTAATGCCAAACACACCGGGGAATAAATGGTGACCAAATGCTTTAACCTTCTCGTAGTCTTCAGAACTCCGGGAATTCAGAGCTCTAAGGCTCCAGGATGTTTGGGTGATGGGATTCCATGAGCCAAAGTCGTCGAATACCCAAACCCTTTCTTTCCATGAGCAAGGTTCCATATGTAATAAATACAATTATTAAATTATTGTATTTAATGCGATAAATTAACATAATTCAATATAATATATATTTTTAATAATCCAAATTATTTTTATTGTATTTAAACCACAATGTAATTACAAGTGGGGCCCCTTCGGGACTCCGAAACTCGAGAACTTTGGGGCTTCGAGACTCCGGATGTTTGAGAATGAAGAGTTGCATGGAAGACCCGAAGGAGATTGACCCAGAGAACACACTCTCTCTGTTCTTTCAATTATTAAATATAATATTGGAGAATTTAAAACTTGGGCATAATCTTCGAGGAATATCAATAATATATTATATTATTTTAAGGCTCATTAAAATGGTTACACGTGAATGAAGCCAACTCTTTTTAAATTATTAAATAATGTGGAAAGGTGTATAAGTGGGACCACTTCGGGATTCCATGAGATTTGAGCATAAAGGATGTGTTGGAGAGATAAAGGAGATTGACTTGTAGTTTTCTCTCTCTCTCTCTCTCTCGTTTTTAAATATTAATAAAATATTGCAGTCCTTGTAAACCTGGGTGCAATCTCCAAAAAAAAAAAAGATATAATATAATATTATATATTTTAAATGGGTTATTATGATATTGGCAAGTAATGAATCAAAAACCTTCTTTACCCCCTTTAATTTAATATTTAATGCGAAGTCACGTGTAAGCATGGACCCTTTGGGAGTTTAGGGCTCCGGGAGTTCAGAGCTTCGGGACATCGGGATGTTGGAGAAGATAGAGTGTAAGAGAAAAATGGTTGAAGGCTGAACCTATTTTCCTATATCCCAATGTTATAATAAATGTTAAGAGGAATTATTATATTATATGACAATATAATAAATTATATTTGCATAAAGGAACAATATGAGTGGTACCCTCTCTGGAACTCTGTTGTTCGAGAGGTTTGGGTATATTTATAAAATCCTGATGAGGAATCTTCGTCGAATTATGGAGGCTTAGGTATTAATGGGTATTGATAATCCTAAGTTATCCTTGGATATAATTAATCATATTATAATATAATTAAATTGAATTATATTATAATATAATTAATAAAAGACTAAGTTTGTAATACTAAATACCAAACTGAATATTGTTAATCATTTTCCCCAACAAATAAATAAAAATACACACACACACACACACACACACACACACACACGTATATATATATATATACCTTAATTGAGGTTAAACTCATTCTGTTATAGTATAATTACTCATCATTATCATATGAGTAATTTATTGAGTTAGTGTTAAACTTCTTCCAAAGGGGGGAAGAGAAAGTAAAACCTTAGTAATTACTGGACCATAAGTATTAGGCTAAGCAAAAAATTGATAACTAGATAATTAGTTTGTGGAGAATAATTATCCTTAATGAGGTTTATGATGCAGGAGCATCGTCAATGAGCACGCATAGCAGGACAAATCAGCACCTAGGAATCATTTTGAAATCTCAAACGTTGGGAGTTACAATGAATCTTTTGGAACTGGTTCGAAAAATGGAAGAAGATCAAATTCTCGCGAATGGATGATCACGAGCGATGTGGGAGTTTCACTTTGAGTCTTGAATGTAACTGAACTTAGGTAGCAGTTAGTTTTTTTCATTTTCAAGTAGAAGAGTAGTCGAGGGGGGAAACCCTAAGGACCCTCTGAGATAAATAGAGGTTTTGTATGCCCAAATGAGGATGCTTTGAGTTAGTAGGAGTTTTTGAGTTTTATTTGTTGTTTGAAAATATTTGTAGCCATTTTTATTTCCTTATAAATATAACTGAGGAAAAATTATCCAAATGTGTGATGTTGTTATTGTTTGCAATTCCATGTTTTCATGAATGAATGAATTTCGTTACGAGTAGATGAAATCATGAATGTTGGTATAAGTTTAAATTGTTTATCTTCTATTGAATCAGTGCAAGGTGTGCACACAGTATGCAATGTTTGCGTTGACATAATATTTTTCGATTTTGAAGCTCAGAAGAGATAGCACGAAACTTCCCTTTGCAAGGAGTGAAAAGAGACTGTTGCAAGGTGTGCACAGTCACCTACAAGAATTCAAACCTTGCGTAAGGATTCGTTGCAAGGAGTGCACATATCAGAAAATCGACTAAGTTTTGAAGTGACCCTTTAAAAAGTCAAAGGAACAAAAGGCGAGGAAGCTCATAAGAGATAACGCTTTCCAAAGGTGCAGACGAGGGCCAAGAAGTGGATTCCTAGAAGAATCAAAGGTCAAAGGCTTTGAAACGTTTGAATCTTCCAAGTCAAGGAAGAAAGCACAAACTCAGGAGGAGGAGCTACAACGATCATTGGATCAATCATCATGGAATATCTAGACTGTCTAATCAACGTCCAAACAACGAGGAACAAGCGCAGAGGAGGAAGGATCTCAGATGTTCGGCCTAAGCAAAAAAAAATCATAGCCACCCGATCAATGTTAAGTGAACTAACGATAAGCTTTGAAAGTACATAGGAGGAGCGGGGTCATGAAATTATGAAATCATTGGAGTTTTCCATTGTCAAGGAGGACACGTGGTGAGAGATCAATGTTTGTTGATTCGTAGTTTGGGATAACCAGAGGTAAAGGTCGTGAGAACTCGCAAAAGGATCACAGTCATCGATCAAAGGAAGATTGTCGACCATAGATCTGGTTTTGTCGGGAATTCACAACTCGGGAAATCAGAGGTAAGATTTATGGGAACTCATGAAATCCAAGTTTGTGATTTGATATGAGTCGTCAGATCGACAAGAGATCTGGACCATTGATCCATTTCAAGGGAAGGAGATATCGAGAGTTCGGATATTGGAGAAGGGAGGGGAGCGATCCTCCAACTTTGCGAATCACGAAATCATGAAGCTCTCGGAAGGTTTGGCCCCAGGTCATAGCGAGCGGTCATATGGGTGGAAGATAAGGGAAGAGATAGCACGTGCTAGGCTCCTGTCGAGGTTTCGAAGGTCGGGAGAGTTGGGGTGACTCACATGCAAGACCCGACATGCGAAATCATGAAACACCTTTTGGGTTAGGCTCGTGGCCACATCCCCTAGTCACGTGAGAGAAGCTTGCGCCTGATGCTTGTTCGCGTGGTGGAGTTTTGTGAAAAGGACCTGTGGATATTTCTTGAATATTATAGTAAGGAATCAACGATTTGTTCTAGATCGAAGATTGAGAAGATCCAGAGACCAAGAGGTCAACAGACCCTATTGAGGTAGGGGCACTGCATCAAGTGGTATCAGAGCATACTTTTTCTTCCAGATTGCAGGAAAAGGAGAGGATAAAAAAGAACTCAATTTTTTACTCTATTTGTGACAGGAAGTCAACACAATTCTACTGAGGAGACGAGTGGAGCCATCTTTAGCCAATCAGGCTGTAGAAATGGAAATGCGAGAACTTCGTGCAAGATTGGAGGCGATGGAGGAAACGAAAATAAGAGAACCTGATGCTGGAGACACAACGATGCAGAGAGTGAAGAGGTAGAAGTCAAAGAAGTTGCAGGAGAAAATTTTGTCGAAGAACGCTTGCTGAGAGAAATTTTCATATTGGGAGCTAGAGCCAAAATAGGGGTCCCAATGTACAAAGGTAATTTGGATGCTAAAGAGCTGTTGGATTGGGTAAGGTCCATGGACAAATATTTTGACTATGAAGATGTCGATGAGGAGAAAAGGGTGAGACATGTTGTCACCAGACTAAAAGGACATGCAACATTGTGGTGGGATGAACTGTAGGCTGAGAAGAGGAGCAAAGGAAAATAAAAGATAAATAATTGGGACAGAATGGTAGCCAAGTTGAAGGCTAAATTCATGCCCAAATATGATCATATCAATCTATTCAGGAAGATGCAAAACCTAAGGCAGAAGGGTATGACAGTTAAAGAGTACACAGAGGAGTTTTACAAGCTGAACATCAAAAATGGACAAAGGAAGAAGGATGAAGAAAACATTGCAAGGTGTATAAATGGCTTGAGGTATGAAATCTAGGATGAGATCAACATGATGTCAGTAAGGATTGTAGAGGATTTTTATCAGTTCTTACTGAAGGTAGAGGAGAAGTTGGCCAGAAAACAAATCCAACAAAGCAGAGGTGGAATCCCAGCTCTGAACAAAGGTAAGGGATTTGCCCATGAAAAGGCACATAAATCCAAATATGAGGCTGAGAAACCACACAATCACTCAGAAAGAGGAGGAAGTTCATGAGGAAGACAAGATGGTGGAAGAAGTTCTTCCAGAGGAAGAGGAAGAGGCAGAGGAGGAGAATTGAGATGTTACACCTGTGGAAAGGCAGGACATAAGTCTTGGGAATGTCCCGAGAAAAAGAAATAAGCTGAAGGTGAAGATCACATTTCTGAAGCACAGAGAAGAAATGTTGAAGCAGAAGGAGCAGAGGATAGAATATCTCTGATGTTGAGAAAAGTTCTCTTAAAACCAGAGGCAAAAGTTGAAAAACCAGTGCAGAGGAACAATCTCTTCAGGACAACTTGCATGACTAAAGACAGAGTGTAAATGGTGATAATTGATAGTGGGAGAATTGACAACTTAGTATCCACAGAGATGGTGGAGAAATTGGAGCTGGAGACAAATGCACACCCGAAGCCATACAAAGTCTCGTGGTTACAAAAAGGACACCAGGTAATGGTTATTAGACAATGCTTGGTTGAAATTAAGATAGGAGGATATAGAGATGAAATTTTATGTGATGTAATTCCCATGGATGTATGCCATATTTTGGTGGGAATACCATGGCAGTTTGATAGGAATGTCATTCACGATGGGAGGAAAAACACATACACCTTGGAGAAGAATGGTAGGACACACATGTTACTGCCAATAGAGGAGAAAAAAATGAAAGAGGAAGGCAGCACAAGAATACTTCTCATGAGTGGGAAGGAACTCCTAAAAGAAGTAAGGAAAGGACAGGAGATGCAGTTTGCTATGGTGAGGAATCCTAGAGTTTTCCTTACAAGTAATTCAATGGATGATTTGCCTGAAGAAATTCAGGAATTGTTGGATAATTTTGCTGACATAGTGGTGGATGAGTTGCGGAACTCATTGCCACCCATCATAAGTATCATCCATCATATTGATCTGATACTAGGAGAAAGTATGCCAAACAAAGAAGCATACAAGCTGACACCTCAAGAGAATGAGGTGGTAGAGAACCAAGTCCAGGAATTGTTATACAAAGGTTTGGTCAGAGAGAGCTTGAGTCCATGCGCAGTGCCAACTGTGTTGACCCCAAAGAAATATGGAGGATGGAGAATGTGTACAGACTCAAGAGCCATTACACCATCAGGTATAGGTTCCCTTTTCCAAGAATGGATGATTTAATGGATTGTCTAAGTGGAGCAAACTTATTTTCTAAGATATATTTGAAGAGTGGATATCACCAGATAAGAATGAGAGAGGGTGATGAATGGAAGACAACCTTTAAGACAAATGAAGGTTTGTATGAGTGGATTTTTATGCCATTTGGCTTAACAAATTCCCCAAGCACTTTTATGAGGTTGATGAATGAAATACTGAAAGATTTCATTTGCAAGTTTGTGGTTGTATATCTAGATGATATACGTATCTTTAGAAAGACTAAAGAGGAGCATTTGAGGCACCTGACACTAGTGATGAGGAGACTACAATGGGAGAAGTTGTTGATAAATCTGAAGAAGTCCTCTTTTATGAAGAAAAAACTCATTTACTTGGGTTTTGTGACCTCTTCAATGAACTAAAGATGGATCTAGAAAATGTGAGAGAAATCAAAGAATGGCCATCACCAAGAAGCATGTTCAAGGTAGGAAGCTTCCATGGATTAACAAGTTTCTATAGGAAATTCATTAGAGATTTCAGAGGAATTTGTGCACCAATGATGGATACAGTGAAGAAGAAGCACAAGTATTTTAAATGGACAGAGGAGGCTAAGAGGACCTTCAAATTACTGAAGGAGAAAATAACAGAACGACCAATTTTGGTCTTACCAAATTTTGAAAATACATTTCAAGTGAGATGTGATGCAAGTGGAGTTGCAATTGGAGCAGTTTTGAGCCAGGATAATAGGCATGTTGCCTATTTCAGTGAAATTTTGAACGAGACTAAGAGGAAATACTCTACATATGACAAGGAGTTGTATGCCATAATTCAAGCCCTTAAGAACTGGAGACACTACCTTGTCCCACAATTTTTTTTCTTGTATACCGATAACTAGGCCTTACAATTCATAACCAGACAGGAAAAATTGAATCAGAAGCATGCAAAGTGGATTGAGTTTATGAAAAAATTTACTTTTGTCATAAAACATATTATTGGGAATGCTAACAAAGTTGTTTATGCATTGAGCAAGAGATGTTTGATTCTGCAGGAATTTCAGGTAAAGACTTTGGAGTTTGAACACCTGAAGGATATGTATTGTGATGATGCAGATTTCAAGGAAGCATATGAAGCATGTGAAAATCCTGTGTTGAGAGACATGAGCCAGTGGGTCGAATACAAGGTTCAAGAAGAATTGTTGTTCAAGGGAAATCAGTTGTGCATACCAAAATTCTCAATGAGGGATAATCTTTTGAAGGAGAAGCATAGTGGAGGATTGGATGGACATTTTGGCCATGATAAAACATTTGCATAGTTGAGAAGTTCATACTATTGGCCAGTATGAGGAAAAAAGTGATAAAATTTGTGAACATATGTAGAATCTGCCAACATGCAAAAGGAAAAATACAGAACACTGGATTGTATCAACCATAGCCGATACCAGAGAGGCCTTGGGATGCAATAGTCATTGATTTTGTGTTAGGACTGCCAAGAACGCAAAGAGGACGTCATTCCATATTTGTGGTGGTGGATAGAGTTTCAAAGATGGCACACTTTATCCCATGCCAGAATACCAGTGATGCAACCCATGTTGCAAATCTTTTTTTCAAGGAAGTTCTGAAACTTCACGGCCTACCTAGGAGCATTGTCTCATACAGAGACACAAAATTTGTTGTTCATTTTTGGAGAACACTGTGGAAGAATTTGGGCACAGATATTTCCTTCAGCTTAGCTTATCACCCTCAGACAGATGGACAAACTGAGGTGGTAAACAAAAGTTTGGGAAAATTGTTGAGTCTAGTCACTAAACATCATAATCAGTGGGATCATATTCTGCCACAAGAAAAAATTTCATAAAATGACTCACCAAACAGGAGAATTGGAAAGAGATCATTCTAAATATTGTATGGAATGCAACCTAGGGGATTATCTAAGTTGAGAGACTTAGAACAGAGTGAGATCAGAAGCATTGGAGAAGAAGAATTTGCGGCAGAAATGTAGAAACTCCATATCCAAATCAGAGTACAATTGCATATCTCTAGCCACGAATATAAGTGCAGAGTTGATCAACATCACAGGGAGCTTCAATTTGAAGTAGGATATGAGGTTCTAGCACATCTCAAAAAGGAAAGGCTTCCTAGGGGAGCATATAACAAATTAAAAATGAAGAATATAGGACCATGTAAGATCTTAAGGAAATTTGATACAAATGCCTATGAGATTGAGTTTCCATATGATGTGGTCATATCACCCATATTCAATGTTTCAAACCTATATCCTTACAGGAAAGATGACATAGAGGAAGCATAAAATCAAGAGAAGGTTCAGTGGGAGAAACAAATTCCTATAGCAGAAAAACCACAGATGGAGAAGATCGTTGATCAGAGAATTGGCAAGAAGACTAGGAGGAAAACCTTATTTTGAATATCTGGTCAAGTGGAAAGGGAACCCAATAGAAGATGCCAGTTGGGAAAATGAAGATGATATCTAGAAGCATGGAAAGTAGGTGCAGGAGATCATGGAAAGGATTCTATGAATTTTTTTGTTCAGGGGGAGTATGATGCAGAAGCGTCGTCAACGAGAACGCATGGAAGGACAACTTAGTGCCTGGGAATCATTTTGGAATCTCAAATGCTGGTAGTTACGGAGAATATTTTGGAGCTGGTTGGAAAAACGGAAGCAGATCAAACACTTGGGAATGGATGATCATGAGTGATCTGGGAGTTTCACTCCAAGCCTTGAATGTAACTGAACTTAGGTAGAAATTAGTATTTTTCATTTTCAAGTAGATGAGTAGTCGGGGGGGGAACCCTAAGGACCCTCTGAGATAAATAGAGGTTTTGTACGCCCAAATGAGTCTTTTGCGAGTTAGCAAGAGTTTTTGAGTTTTATTTTTTGTTTGAAAATAGTTTTAGCCATTTTTATTTCCAAATGAATATAACAGAGGAAAATTGATCCAAATGCATGATGTTGTTATTGTTTGCAATTCCCTGTTTTCATGAATGAATGAATTTCATTACGAGTAGATGAAATCATGAATGTTGGTATAATTTTCAAATGTTTCTCTTCTGTTGAATCAATGCAAGGTGTGCACATAGTACATAAGGAGTTCGTTGATAGAATCTATTTCGATTCCGAAGCTCAGAAGAGATAGAACGAAACTTCCCTTTGTAAGGAGTGCAAAGAGACTGATGCAAGGCATGCATAGTCACCCACAAGAATTCAAACCTTGCGTAAGGATTTGTTGCAAGGAGTGCACCGATCAAAAACTAGACTAAGTGTCACCCTTTAATAAGTCAAAGGAACAAAAGTTTAGGAAGCTCAAAAGATATAACAATTTCTAGAGGTGCAAACGAGGTCCAAGAAGTGGATTCGTAGAAGAATCAAAGGTCTGAGCCTTTGAAACATTTTAAATCTTCCAAGTCAGGGAAGAAATCACAAACTCAGGAAGAGGAGCTACATTGATCATTGGATCGATCATCATGAAATATCTGGACTGTCTTATCAACGTACAGACAACGAGGAACAAGCACAGAGGAGGAAAGATCTCATTTGTTTAGCCTGAGCACAAAACAATCATAGTCACCCGATCAAAGTAAAGTGCACTAACGATAAGCTTTGAAAGTACACAGGAGGAGCGGGGTCACAAAATTCCAAAATCATCGGAGTCATCCATTGTCAAGGAGGACACATGGAAAAAGATCAGTGTTTGTTGAATCACAGTTCAGGATAACCAGAGATAAAGGTCGTGAGAACTTGCAAAAGGATCACAGTCGTCGATCGAATGAAGATCGTGGACCGTAGATATGGTTTTGTCGGGAATTCACAACTCAGGAAATCAGAGGTAAGTGTTCTGGGAACACGCGAAATCTGAGTTCATGATTTCATCTGAGTCATCGGATCAAGGAGATATCTGGACCGTTGATCCATTTCGAGGGAAGGAGATATCGAGAGTTCAGATATCGGGAGAAGGGAGGTGAGCGGTCCTCCAACTTCATGAATCATGAAATCGCGAAGCCCTCAGAAGGTTTGGCCCCAGGTCATAGTGAGGGGTCATATGGGTGGAAGATAAAGGAGGATCTAGCACATGCTAGGCTCCTGTCAGGGTTTCGGAGGTCGGGTGACTCACATGCAAAGACTTGACACGCGAAATCGTGAAACACCTTTTGGGTTAGGCTCGTGGTCACAACCTATGGTCATGTGAGAGAATCTTGCTCCTGGTGCTTGTTTTCATGATGGAGTTTCGTGAAAAGTACCTGTGGATATTTCTTGAAGATTCTAGCAGGGAATCGAAGAGTTGTTCTAGCTCGAAGATTGAGAAGATCCAGAGATTGGGAGGTCAACAGACCCTATTGAGGTAGCGGCACTGCATCAGTGTAAGTAATTAATCACTAAAGAATGGTATTCTACAAAATATTAATTAAGTATTTTAATTGGACTATAGGAGAGGGACTATTGTCATCTTCTAGTCATGCAAGCCTAAGCACCGTGCGGTGACATGGTGAATTGATGCTGACTATGAACATCATTGTGATGGTGCATGTTAATATTCAATGGATTGACGAGTCGAGTGGGATCCAGTAGGATTGTTGAACCTTAGGTGTCAAATGGATCCTAACTAAAGTTCGGTAGGTCGCGAATGCATAGATACTGTCCATCGAGAGAAATGGATTAGTCCTTGATACCATATTAATCGGAGGTCAGAGAAAAAATTATACCCCACTCCTTAAAAAGGTACTTAGGGTTCAAGTGTGTGACAGAGTGGTATCAGAGCAGGAAACAACACTTGGCATGCTTGCACTAGTACATATGACCAAATTTGCAACAATTTTTCGTTGATATTGTCACATTTATCCATGGCAATTTCCACGAAAGCTGAGACTTTATAATTTCATTGTTATATCCACGATCCAGGTGTGCGTGGAAACATCGACGAAATTATCTCTCCACGTGTCATCATCATCAAGATCGGTTAACCCTATGCATCGTCGCAATTATGATGAAAATTCATCGCAATTACAACGAACAACTGTGGCAATTACAATGAAACTTTGTCTCAATTGCAACAAAAATTTATGCCAAGCCAAAAACTTACGACGCAGATGATGTATGTGAGATGAAAAACCATGGCAACTTGCGACGAAAATTTGTGGTAATAGAGACGAAAATCCACGAAACATTCGTCGTAATTGCGACGAAAATTTATGCCAAGCCAAAAACTTACGACGCAGATGATGTATGTGCAACGAAAAACCATAGCAACTTGTGACGAAAATCCATGGAAATAGCGACGAAAATCCGTGGCAACTTGTGACGAAAAATTTGTTTCTGACGAATTATCATTGATATTACGACGATGAATTTAAGTTTAAAAAAAAAATTACACGAGATATGGTATTACCATATTACATTGTAATATGGTATACAATTGTAGTATTGTAATATTTTATTGAAAGATGGATGTTAGAGAAAATGTGTAGATCTTTTAGATTGAACAAGATTATAGTATATATATATATTGTTGATACTGAGAGGGGGGTGAATCAGTATCAAGTACAATTAAAAAACCTTTTTCAACTTATACTTAAACTATTCAATTATATCCAATGAGCAATGAACAATAGTATAAGAGTTACACCAATACACCACAAGACACCATGCACAATATATGAGAAATAATCAATAGTTTTTGTTCAAGGGAAGTAATGACTTCCAAAGGTAGCTATAGCTTCCAAATGTAGAGGGAGGGATAAATCTCCATGAGGAAGATACAATTCTCCAATATCAAAAGAGATTTGAACTCTCCATCCTTTCCCCTTCCTTCCACCCAAGAATATATGAGAGATAATAAAACTTTACATTAAATCATCACCATCAACCAATCATCACATAGAACCTGATAATGCTTCCTGAGACTTCTTCAATTTATCCAATTATTCAATTCTTGGAGTACTCTAATCCTGTAGATAATATTACTCAATGTGTTCTCTAAAAACTCCTCCAATTTTCACTCCTTGAATCCTCCCCAAAAAGAGGTTATAGAAAGAATGATAGACTTTATTCAATTCTAGTCTATTCAGAAGACCCAACTTGTACAACATGCCCCGCGCTCAATATTTAACATCCAACTCTGAAACTCACACACAAGAAACTAAAGTCCGTAATATTTCGAATGGAAGTGGTCCCACTTCATTTGGATTCTGTATGAAGAAGTTATGACTATTTTACCCAGAACACCCGTTTATTAACTAGCTCCAGGACTGGTCACAAACCCTATCTTCCACAGAGTGTATCTCCATAATTATAGTGAATCAAGAGATAAAATTTTTACCAAAGGTACCTTGATATGTATTCTCAATACCATGGCGATTTCACCATCTGAATCATTCTAGAAAAAACGTTATAGAAAAAATGGTAAGATGACCTGAAAATAACATACCATAGAACACATCACCAAAAGACTTCATCCTCCCTTGAAATCCAACCTTATTTTACTTCTTATTTCCTCTGAAATTTGAATTGTATCAAATGAATGTATAATGATGTTTATTTATACCATTTATGTCACTTCCTTTTAACATTAGGTCCGACCAGACACTTTCTTATTTTGTAATTCTTTTCTTTAATTATCTTCAAGGCCTACATGTACTTCCTTCTTCAATTCACTTCGTCATCTTCAAAAATTCATTTCTCCTCAACCATGAGGATCCACGTGATGTGCCACATACCACCAGAAACAACATGATGTATACTATCCATTCATGGGTGTTGTATATGCATGTGCATTTTCCTTCATGTCCAAATACCTTTATCAATCTTGCAGTCCAAAACCCATGACTAGGGTTGACATCAATGACAACAACCAATCTTCCAACATATATATCCCTTACAAATAATCAAGGCACTAATCAACCAAATATTGGAAGCATGTGTTATCATGAAGTTGGATAAGAAGTAAGGATACCAATATGATAATATACACAAAGAATAATTTGGAATATTACTTTCAAAAACACACATGGATTGCATGAGTGAGTCATTATGAAATTTATATTACGCAATACTATAACAACACTTCTAAGATTGATGGATGATATCTTAAGACAATTTCTCAAACTTTTTTTATTGTAGCCTCCTTGGATGATATTTTGACTTTTATAAATATTTGGGAAGATCATTTGAAACATTTGGAGATGATGTTTTACCCTTCAACACAATTAATTGCAAGCCAACATGAAGAAATATGAGCTTGGAAAACAATTATTGTTGTGTATGGATTTTGTAGTTAGAGGATGTGAATTTTGTATTGACCTAAGAAATATAAAATTCATTGTAAATTGGTTGAT
>ML784536.1:332368-342583 GCA_009831015.1 Picea engelmannii | reverse complement strand
TATAGGTGCATATGAAAATCCTAGAAAGTGTCATACTGCCACATTAACAATATCAGGGTTGACTTAATGGATGTGTGGACTAATCATATTCAACTATGTGGTATTAATGATCACAACATGGAAGCTTCAAAAGGACAAGAGGTGGAATTTGAATCTCAAAGTTGAGGGAGAATTTAGTTGGGTGCTATAAAGCATTTTGGGTCTACATGATCACGCAATATTTTCCCTTTATGGTTTTGTCTACATGAGTACTATGTCAAACCTAAAGTTGAATTTTACTTAATTTATAGTTTTTTAAGTTTGATTTGCATGAGTGGATTTTGGCCCTAACATTCTCCACACAAAAGAGATATTGATGGGGGTGGTGAGCATAATATTTAAGGATTGAAATAATGCAATTTAATCGTAGTTTATTTTTTTTACCTCATCAATGGTGTAGGGTGCCCTTTATTTTGGTAGTGGTTCATAGGCCTAAGGTGTTGGCTCAAAGCCTTTGCATTAAGCTCTAAGAATGATACTAGGGTTTTAGGTATCTTCTTGTGAATTTTTTGTTGTTTTGACGGTGTGTTTATCCCACACACCTTATTGAATGTATGTGGGGGGGCTAGATGTTTGGTTTTTTCTCACAGACATATTGTTCCCTTTCACGTCAATGAATTTTTTTTTAAAGGGGAAAATTAGTTGAGATACGGTCACAACTCTCTCATTGTCATTCATTTAATTTGTTTTCTTCATTGATGGTGTTGGGTTCCCTCTATTTTAGTAGTGGTTTGTAAGATGTGTGGAAAAATCTTGAGAATTTATAGTAATGAATGGGATACTAAGGATCCCAAGATTGAAATACAAAATGGAGAATGTGAACATGTTCATGGCATGTTTCAAGATAAAAATACTAGAAAACTTAAAAGAAGAGAAATAATACCATGTTGAATTGATTGTCTACCTCCTTCTCCTCGTCCATCCTTCTCCTCATGTTCCCTCCTCTCTGCCCTCAATCTCCTTCTCCTTCTCCTCCTCCGCATTCTCTCCTCTCTGCCCCAACCCCCTTCTCCTCCTATTTGTGTGAGCTACCTCCTCTACATGCCCTAACCTCCTCTCCATTCTCTCCTTCTCCTTTGCGTTCCCTCTGTTGATATTATGGTATCTTTAGGAGGTATGGACCTCCATTGTGATATTTGACAAGATTAGAATGTTCTGGAAGAAAGAAAAGAAGTGAACATAACCCTAGAAAAGATGTCGGTTGAGAGAGATAATTAATATGAATTAATTAATACCCAGAATGAGAAGTCAGCCCAAGCAATCTTCTAGGATTACTATAAATACAGGGTGCCACTCTTTCATTTGACACACTTCTCATAATTTCAGACAGGAACTTGTGCGCACTGTAGTCTGGTAGTCTTGTGCGCAAGTTTTGGAGAAGGTGTTGATGCTAGTTCTGAAGCCTATTGCTTCTATATTTTGGGTTGGACTCTCTGATCAACTTTGGTTACCTCTTGCTTGGTGCATTAGCCTTGATTGGCTATTGGATTTCTACCAGGATTTTTCTCTCTATCAAGGTCAAGGTGCTCGGAGGGTGGCTTCGACCTATGGTTGGGTGACAATAGTGATATTGTCAATGGTAAAATGAGCACATTCTAACAGGTTATGGGCCCACACCTCCATCACTCAGTATAACTTCTTGAAGGAAGCATAGCCATTAGAATATTAATCTCGCTAAAGGAATGCCACTAGGGTTACTAGTAGGAGTAGCTTCCAAGACACTGTCGCTAGGGTTACTAGCAGAAGCAGTTACAGAAACCCCAATACCCCGATCCAACACCTTGTGATGGAGCATATAATTCAAGAAGAAGGTATTCAAGTGCACCTTAGTCCAACACATCTCTTGGGACTTCAAGAAGGTAGAAAATTCAAAGTTGAATTTTTGGATCAAGGCATGACTAGTCACAGTCAACCGAAGACATGAGTGAAAAGACTAGTTACCTACACTACTCAGCACTCACAGGAATGATTGAAGATGACATGTGGATAATTTATAGTGGAGCTTCTAGGTACATGAAGGGAGATCAAGCCATAATCTCAATTGTAAATGCAAAGAAGACATCGTACAAGGTAGATTTTGGAGACAAAAGCACTTACCCCGTCAAAGGATTTGGACAAGCCTCCGTCAAGTTGAAAACATGTAACAATGTTCATTTGAGAAATGTCTTATATGTACCTAGTTTAGAAAATAATCTTGTATCCATATCTTGCCTAGAAGAAAAAGGAAACATAATATCTTTCATAGATGGAAAAGTGTTATCTTGGCATAAAGACTCCAGCATAGAGGGTTATTGGAACCCGCGAAGGAAATCTATATAGACTACTAGAACAAAATGAAGAAGCTCTTGTACATGATGAAGTCAATCCCAATGAAATTTTTCATAGAAGGTACACTCATATTAACTATCAAGCATTACCTTTTCTCAAAAATATGGTTGAATGAATACCAGAATTGCAGTCTACACATGAAGGAATTTGCAAAGGATGTGCTCTTGGAAATAATGTCAAGAAACCATTTCCAATTAGCAACAATAGATCTAAGGAGATTCTAGATCTAATACACTCAGATGTTTGCGGTCCGATGCCAATCAAATATCTAGGAGGTTCTCTTTACTACGTAATCTTCATAGATGATTATTCAAGAAAGACTTGGTTATATCTTCTGAAGACAAAGGACGAACTATTCAACAAGTTTCAAGAATTCAAAGCAGAGATAGAGAACCTCACGAACAAGAAAATCAAGACCTTAAGAACAGATAATGGAGGAGAATACACATCAAAGGAATTTGTTGCATTCTGTAAATCAATAGGGATTATAAGGGAGCTGACTTTTCCTCATAATCCTCAACAAAATGGTGTAGTATAAAGAAAGAACTGATGTATTGAAGAAACCGTGAAGCAACTACTAAACAATCAAGGTTTATCCATGTTCTTATGGGGAGAAGCAACCATGACAGCAATATATGTCCATAACAAAAGTCCTCATTTCATATTGAAGGACGTGACTCCAAAAGAATCCTTCTCAGGTAAGAAACCTAATGTGGGAAACCTAAGAATCTTTGGATGTCCTATTTACTCTCACATTCCCAAGGACAAAGGAATAAATTAGAACCATCGAGAAAGAAGCGCATATTCGTGGGATATAACAAATCATCCAAGTCTTATAGAATCTATATTCCAAAACAACATAAGATTGAAGTCAACAGAGACGTGACCTTCAATGAAAATATGGCTTTCAAGAAATCCATAGAAGAAACTATAGAAGAAGAAGATCATGAAGAGCCTATTGAAGAAAGCACAAAAAACTAGAATGACGAAAAGGAACAACCTAATCATCCTATGCAACCATGTGAGACCATTGATTCAGACACCATACCTAATACCAAGAAATGACCAGCTTGGCTTGAAGCTACCTTACAAGAAGCAAAAAGACTCAAGGCCCCAAATGGGACATTCAGAAAAAGTAAGAAGCCTAAAATATTCTCAAGCTATGCAGCATGTATGACAAAGCTTCTAGATGAATAACCTACCACGTTTGAAGAAGGAGTTCAAAAGAAACAATGGAAAGAAGCTATGATGGAAGAACATCAATCCATCATGAAAAATGATGTATGAGAAATTGTGCCTAGACCTAAAGAAAAATTAGTGGTAACTTCAAAATGGGTATATAAGATCAAACATACAACAGACAGAAGCATGGATAAATATAAAGCAAGGTTCATAGCTATAGGGTTCTCCCAGAAGGGGAGAGAAGACTATGACAAAACATTTTCTCTGATTGCTAGATATACTTCCATTAGAGCTATCATGTCTCTTGTCGCTTCCATGGGATGGAGTTTACATCAGATGGATGTAAAACCATCTTTCCTCAATGGAGCATTTGAAGAAGAAGTATATATTGAACAACCTCAAGGGTTTGAAGTACATTCTAGAGACACTCATGTTTGCAGACTAAATAAATCCTTATATGGACTCAAGAAAGCTCCAAGAGCATGGTATGCCAGAATAGACAACTATCTAACGAGACTTGGTTTCTCCAAAATTCATGTAGATCCAAACCTTTACTACAAAGTCGTGAACAATGCACCTGTGATTATACTACTATATGTTGATGATCTATTCCTAACAGGTGAAGAGTCTCTCATCATCCAGTACAAAAAGGAACTAACTTCTGAGTTTGATATGAAATATCTTGGTCTCATGCATTATTACTTGGGACTAGATGTAACATACTCGACCACCCACAGGCCGGGAAATTCCACTACTCAGATGCTTTACTTAGCTTTGATACCAATTTGTAACATCCCCATTCATCCATTCTAGACCACGCTATGCCAAAGAACTCTTAATGTTCTCTCTCTCTGCGGAACATACTGTAACATACCCAATATGCAATTAAGCTATGCCACATAAATTTTTCAAACTGCATTCAATTAAAACATACACACACATAACTCTTGCGGAAGCATTGTATATAAAACGTAAACAAATACATCTGTAAATACATGGATTCACACGGAAATAACAGTAAACATATACATGCAGCATATACAGGAAATACCGATAAAAATAAACTCAGTTATAACTACACATATGACAACCCATAAAAATAAGCATGCAAATAACAATGCAAGATGTAAATTTATCATAAAATTGACACTTATCTTGGTAATAATGTCACCAACTGGATGCATACCTTCCACAAACCTCCCAACCTTAGACCACACTGTTCATCACTCTCAACAGTGAGTCACCCCCGAGCTGGGACTAAACTCCACCCGGGTAAAGGGATTCCTAACCAGGATAAAGGCTCATAGGCAACAGGAAAGAATCTGTCTCAGGTGCCAACTCAAATAAAAAACTACAATCCCTCATTCCCCACATTCCTATCCCACCCTCGGAAGTGTTCCCCTTCTCTACTCAACAGTCCTTCAGCTTCTCCACTTCCTTTCCAGGCTTCAACAACAGGCCGGATAGGAAGTCTCAGAGCACTGTAGCTATAGATTAGCACCTTCGGGAAATCAATTCCCAACAATTCTCTCACCCAGAGAATTTCTCACAGGCCTGACAACCTGCCTCTTCAATATTCCATGGGCTTGACAACCCGCTTCTTCAGTCCAACTCCCAAGCTAACCAGATACACCAACACAAAATGGCTATGTATATAGGTTCAGATACAGTCATGAAGATACAAAGGATAGTTCAATGGGTGTGTGCATGTTCATGGATGATTGACTGGATGACTGAATGATGGGAAGAATCATGGAAAAGATGATAGGAAATAAACTAAGTCCCAACAATATGTATGCATGTCCCCAACTTGACACTTGCCATGTTGGGAGATACTTTGGCCCACTTTTCCCCAACTTTAGGACTTAAGATAAAATAATTACTCATACTTTATACTTTAAGAAATATTAATATAATATTAATTTTTGGCTTAAGCTCCCTAGATTAGCCCTTTTCCTTAACTTTTAGGCCCCTCCCTTTCCCTAACTAGTGGAGTTTAGTCCCCCATCTCTTTTACCATGGTAGGTCTGCGCATAGCGATGTTTTTTATATTAATTATGAAACATGTACAAAAATAGGTGCAATGGCATTTAACATCTAGGATCTCCGGCCTAATCAAAACATAAGCATCCTAGCTTACAACAACTGGCTCACCAACCTATAAAACATAGCATATACACAAAGGCTCGTTGGCCTCACAATTGCACGCACTTAAGATGTTGAGCGTGTTATCCTGGAATGTGCACACTTCATCATTTCACTACGCATTACATGCATGCACTATGCCATGAAATGTGCATACAAAAAATGATATCAAACAACTCACCAGCTTAAGTACATTTACAATTGGGTTCGTCCTTAGGGATATTACACTAGAAGTATGGTAGAAGCGTGGTGAAGTATTCCTTGGGAAAGGAAAGTATGCAATAAAGATTATCCATAAGTTTGGAATGATGGATTGCAAATCCATGGACACTCCTATGACTATAGACATAAGAAAAGTAAGAGATTTTGATTCTGATCCAGTAGATCCATCACTATATCGACAATTGATTGGTTCATTGATGTATTTGGTAAATACTCGACTAGGCATTTGCTTTTCCGTGAACACACTAAGCGATTTCTAGGTGGAACCTAGACATGAGCATTGGATAGCTACAGAACATGTCCTAAGATATATTTATGGGACAATAAACTATGGTCTGAGATATACCGCATCCATTGATATACAACTTCATGGATTCACAGATTCAGATTGGGCAGGAAGTGCAGAAGACATAAAGAGTACTTCAGGGATGTGTTTCAGCTTGGGCTCCGCTATGATATCTTGGGGCAACAAGAAACAAAAGTCTGTCACACTCATCACAGCAAAAGAAAAATATATCGCAGCATGTGAGGCATGCACGGAGGCAATGTGGCTGAGAAAGCTAATCTCCGATTTATTTGATCAGGTTCCAGATTCAACCATAATACACTGTGACAATCGAAGTTGTATAAGGCTATTAGAACACCCAATGTTTCATGAACGGTCGAAACATATTGAGATCAAATACTACTTTATTCAAGATAAAGTCCAAGAAGGAGAAGTAATGCTCCAATATATCCCCACAGATGAGCAGACAACAAATATCCTGACAAAGCCTCTGTCCAGAATAAAGTTTGCATATTTTCGAGACAAATTGGGGATCGTGGAAATAACTCCCTTAGTCAAAAGGGAAGAAATGACTCTCCAGGTTTGGAGGGAGCACTGACATTTTATTGAATTAAGGAAAATCATTTTCAAGTTTGAAAAATGGTCCAACTTGGGCAGTTCCTTTCCAGAATCGGAAAGTGGTTTGATATTTCTGATGGACAAGCATTTTCCAGTTCGAAAAATGGTCCAGATCGAATGATCATTTTTGTAATGAAAATGGTTCGATGGATTGTTGATGTACCATAGACATATATTTCCCATTGTGGTTAACATGGGGAATGGTCTAGGGAAGTCTCTCTTCTTGAGGGTTACTCAAGAAGACTGGCCCGCCTCACCGGACAATGATTTCCCATTGTGGTTAACATGGGGAATGGTGTGTTTTGGAGGTTGGTGCAGGACAATCATTTCCTTAGGAAATGGTCTGGATAGTCATTCCTTAGGGAAGATTCATTCTCTCTAGGTTTCACTTTGTTTAGTGCTGGAGGAATGGCCCAGGGTGGGGAATGGTCTAGGTTCAACAATCAGGGAAAGGCATTCGTTAGGTCAGACTCATTCTCTCTAGGTTGCATTTTGTTTAGTGTCAGAGGAATGGCCCAGGGTGGGGAATGGTCCAGGCTCTGAAATCAGGACAATTATTCTTTCTTGCTTGAGAAGAATAGCCCAGATATCCCATCATTGATGTTCTACTCTGAGGGCAGATGCTCTTTCAGATGTCACAGATGTGAGTGAAAGAATGGCCCAGACGATTTAGTTTATATTATAACAATATTTTCTGTGCAGGTTGATATCAGATGATTGTTATGGAGACTGTATGTCTCCAGATAGTAGAGATATGCTACTATGGTGGATATGTTCCACTGTTTGTGACTGTGTGTCACAATTTGAGTAGTTGTGTACTACCATGGATAAACACAATTGTGTTCTATCAATTGATATTGTACATGTTGTCATGGAAATTATCCAGTTGGATAATAATGACAGTGCTCATGATGCTACAAGTTGAATGGTTTGTTTGTGCTCAAGACCATTATTGATTATACCTCCCTGTCTAGGAGGGAGTGTTTATATTATGGTAGCTTTGGGAGGTATGAACCTCCATTGTGACCTTTGAAAAGATTAGACTGTTTCGGAAGAAAGAAAAGAAGTGAACATAACCCTAGAAAAGATTTCGGCTGAGAGAGATAATTAATATGAATTAATTAGTACCCAAAATGAGAAGTCAGCCCAGGCAGTCTATCAGGATTACTATAAATACAAGGCCCCAATCTTTCATTTGACACACTTCTCAGAATTGCAGACAGGCACTTGTGCGCAAGTTCTGGAGAAGGTGTTGCCGCCAGTTTTGAAGCCTATTGCTTCTATATTTTGGGTTGGGCTCTCTGATCAGCTTTGGTTACTTCTTACTTGGTGAATTAGCCTTGCTTGGCTATTGGATTGCTACCAGGATTCTTCTCTCTTTCAAGGTCAAGGTGCTCGGAGGGTGGTTTCGGCCTATGGTTGGGTGAAAATAGTGATATTGTCAATGGTAAAATGAGCACATTCTAACACCATTCTCTATAATATGGCATCGACCTTCTCCGGCTCCAGCTAGATTGCGCGAGAGTTGAAATGTTTTTGTTTTTTTTTTTTAAACCTATGTTTTGTTATTTGTTTATTTTTTGGTATTTTTTTTTCTTTTTTCTTTTTATTATAGTTATATATAATATAATATATATATAATTTACAAATTATATATTATAATTTATATAATTTGTAAATTATAATATATAATTTATAAATTAAATATATTACATATAATATTATATTACATAATATTGTCCCAAGTCTCGGAGATAAAAACATATGTAATAATGTTAATGCCTCTTAGGGTTGAGAACTAGGTTGTCTCAATGAAGGTTTTTCCTTCGTGCAAAGGATGGAGGACCACCATAATGAATGTTCATTAAAAGACAAACCAAATATGAGACTTTGTATTCTGTTGATAGTTCGAGACCTTGTTTTATTATAGTACTCTAATAACCCATTTGGTGCGTGAAACCTCGAGGTTGGATGCATATTACAAGGATTTCCATATAGACCCTCAACATGCAACAAAAATTCTAATGTACTTTGTGAAGTTCTTACCACCCTCCATACTTTCCCCAAAAATGATATAAATAGATTTCTCTCTAAATGATATAAATGATATAAATATAGTCCATTGCATTGATCATTAATTTATATTCCTCTCTAATGGTGAGAAATAAATCATTAGAAAAATTCCCAATGACAGACTACTTGATTCCTTGTTTAGGGAGAGGGATGTCTTTAATCAAAAATTAACCTATAACGTGAAAGATCAAGTAGACCAAGGCTTCTATTACAATCACATCAATTTCAATTTCCAACATAGATCCTTGTCAAATATAATGGATTAGTCCTACTTCTTCTTATTTATATATGTTGATGGAGAGATACATCATTGCTTCTAAGAAGATTTTCCATGACTCTAGGGAACAAGGGGACAAATTCAAGAGCCTTAAGTGTGACCATGATGAAGGGAAACTTGACCATATCATTGGCCTTTTCAAAGTTAATTTAAAAAAATAAAGTATTGAGTCATGAACATCTATCCCATTATGTTCCTTCCCATGTTGCTAGGATATTCAAATTTTAACAAAAACTTAATAGTTCATTATTTAGAGACATGCATTTTGCTAGTAAAATCATGTCCAGATCACCTCTCATTTCAGATCACCTCTCACATAAATTTCAATTTCCAACATAGATCCTTGTCAAATATAATGGAGTAGCCCTACTTCTTCTTATTTATATATGTTGATGGAGAGATACATCATTGCTTCTAAGGAGATTTTCCATGTCTCTAGGGAACAAGGGGACAAATTCAAGAGCCTTAAGCATGACCACGATGAAGGGAAACTTGACCATATCATGGGTCTTTTCAAAGTTACTTTAAAAAAATAAAGTATTGAGTCATGAACATCTAGCTCATTATGTTCATTCCCATGTTGCTAGGATATTCAGTTTTTAACAAAAACTTAATAGTTCATTATTTAGAGACATGCATTTTGTTAGTAAAATCATGTCTATAGAAAAAATATTCAAGAAAGACACATTTATTATGTACGGTTATTGGTTTTTTTTTTCTTCCAAAATTAGTCATATAGAAACTTGAGTTCTTAGAGGTTTTTTATGCTCTAAAAATGTGGTGGACCATGCATTGCCAATATTGGTTCCATGGAGCATCTTTGCCTTGCCTAAAAAAGGCAAAGGCCTCATATAAAATAATATAATTGTGCATGGAGGAAGCATGTCAGGAAAGCAGATAGCGAGTTCAATGATTGGTGATGAACCTTCAAAAAGATTGACCTAATACATAATTGTTAAAGGAAAATTTAGATCCAAAATAAATATACTTTTCACCCTCAATGATGTGAATGTTGCTTCAAGTGATTTCAGGATTGGTGGTTCTT
>ML784536.1:308825-329814 GCA_009831015.1 Picea engelmannii | reverse complement strand
TCTTCATCCTTGGCTACATGATTATACTTTACTGGTCTTCCTCTTGGATCATATCTAACAACGTATGACCAACCTGCTTTACCAGGTACCTCTGAGTAAAATACTTGCTCACATTGACTTGGAAGAACATAAGGCTCTGTACCAGGTTCAAATTCCCTTGTATGAACCATGGTAAATCCATTATCATGCTCAATAATAGTTCTTTCAGGATCACGTTTATGCATCTGTAGCATGTACCATTTAACCTCAAACAAAACTATTTTAAAGGAATTAAAATCACAGTCAATTATATCCTCCAAATGGCCATAGTACCTATTCTCAGTTTCTTCCTGTTATCCATATTTTTGGTCGTCATGATGATGTATTGATTATGGTGTAATCAGGCTCTTCATTAGAACTTTCTCCAGAGAAAAGTTACCTTTATCTCTTTCTAGAAATCACAGTTTTGAGGAAGGTTCACAGGCTACCAATACATTTGCCTACAAGAATGCATGATTCTTGCAGGATGCCTTAAGCCAGGGTGCGAGAAGTTCGCACTGTGTCTAACAGTTAGGGTGAAAACTCTTTCTAAAGAAAGTAAAAAGATAAATTCTCGAACCTTCTAGAAGGATGAGATGGCATTCGAATGGTTATCTAATTACTGGCTTTCCTGATATTTTGGGATCATTCTTATCCAAGTAACTAATTCATTCTCTCTTCTATATTGAGAGGATTCTCATGGAAGAGGTTAGAAGAAAGCAAGGTTAAGAAGATATTGGAGAATCAGTGAAAGATTGTGTGAAGGATTGATGCTACAGCAGCTAAGAACTCCAGCAAGGTTATCAAAAGTGGTTGATCTTCTTCATGCATGAGCAAGTGTGTGTGTCAAAGCCAGGAGCCATCGAAAGGAGGTTTGCAACATCAAGGCTCAAGTTGTAATCCTTGTTTTCTATCAATTTAATACAACAATATGTCCCTTTCCCGTAAAGATAAATGTTACTTTATTACATAACTCCTTGATCATATGTATAGATTAACTGTTGAATATATTGTGTTGTCTTCACTTCGATTGGTTTGTATTGTTGTGTTCTGGACGGCACAAGAGAATTGGAGCGAAGCTGGAACAACAAAGACCCAACGAAGTGATCATAAGGTATGTTCATGATTCTTGCCTTCTCGTTCATTCAATAGTCTAAATCTAGGGAAAGAGTATTATTTTGTCCTGTTTTTTTCTAGATCCAGGTGGATCTAGGGAGATCGGTTTGTGTCCGCACTTATGGATTAATCCTAAAACAAAATTGGCGACTCTATTGGGGACATTCCCTTTTTCTTTATGCTCTTTTGCATTTTTCTGTGGCCATTTTCTCTAGTTTCATTTTTCTCCTGTCTTGTCAGTCTCTGAGTCTTCAGGATATCCTGATAGACCTTCTGGGTCCAGAAGTCTTTCTCAATTTTGCTTTCATTTTCAAAATTTTTGTTATGATTAGGAGTTCTCGCATTGCGTTTAACTGCAGCCTACGAGAATCAGTCAGGTTCGCACCTTACTCATAGGGTCCAGTGAAAGAACCTCACACCTTGCTAAAAGTTTGCCTTTGAGAATCATAGATTCTCGCATTGTGTAACATTGCTTGCTTGCGAGCAAGATTTTTTGAAAATATTGAAATTGAGTTTTGGTTTTTCCAACTGCTCAAATCAGTTGATTTACCTCTTATGGGTTTACTGGATCATTGATTGATATAGCTCTTGCTTTACTTTGCCCGTGTAAACAGTTTTAGGGTTTCAAGGTTTTTCTTGTCCTTTGTAGCTTGACTTTCGTTTCTTGACTCTTATTGGCAAATTCATTCTCTCTCACTTCAAGAGTTGAGTGTGTCTGATTGGTTGAGAACCAATGATTGGTTGAAAGTTAAGTGCTTATTGTTTCTCATTTTCTTGTTGGTTTGAAAAAACATTTTCATTTGCATTGAGAAGACTAATTGGTTTGCTTTTTGTTTTTGATTTCATTGAAAGAGATGATTGGGTTGTTATTGCTTGAATCTTTATGATTTGATTTTATTTTCTCGTTAATAAGAGTTCTTTTTGGAAAGTAAACAACAAGCTTTTCTTTCAAAAATATTGTTTTTTGTATTTCAGAAAACATTGAAAATCAAATTATTGAGTTTATTGAAGTATTTGAAAAAGACACATAGAGAATAATCCTTTGATGAATGATTGTTTGCATTGACATTTGAAAGAAAATTGTGCATTGCATTGTAGTACAGGGTTGATTTGGAAAATTTTCTCTCTCTCCCATAAATAGGATTCATGGAATGAAAAGTGTTATATTTCATTATCATCCTTGCATTATTTGGGTCAGAGTTATACAACACGAGTTTCACTTATGTTACCTTTGAGTAAACAACAGCTCTTAAAAACATTGCATAATCTTAAAATTTATCTAGTAACTCTTTGTTAGGGCTCTTTTACACCAACATTTAGCTAAGCTAGTGCTTTGGAGTAGGAAGAGAGATACACTCTCCAAAAGCTCAAAACACAGAATAGCATCTTGAGTTAGGGAGTGTTAAATTCCATTTGCAACATATTGTCCTAGGAAGCCCTTCTAACACAAGGGTCAAGCACTAGGTCGCATTGATGTTTGCAGAGTTACTCACCCTTCTTTGTTGACATCAGTGTAGAGATTGCACGTATTATGGGGATCACTCGGAGGTATACCCACAAGGATGAGTGGAATCCTTTTGAGTTGATTTTGGGCTAGATACCCTGCCCTTGCATGTGGATCGGACTAACAACTGTTCCATGGGGTTGTACTATTGTTTGTGGTGACCTTAGTGGCCTATCTCTCTATGTTCTTACCCAAGGTGACTGTGCAGGGGAAAGTCTTCACGGTACCTGGAATTGACGTTGATCAAACTCACTCGGGCTCCTTGGAGGGTATACCCATGATTATGTGTGGGAGCTTGCACCAGGGTGTAAGTCCGTTAAGCAAGTCGTCAATGTAACTTTTCCATCCTAGCCCCGCCCCTTCTCATCTCGTTGTTGCGACGTTGGATTTCATCACCAACTAGTGGCTTCGATATTAGAAGGTCTTGTTTGCCTGGTGATTGCTTCCTAGATTTTGTTTATTAGTGTGTGTTGTCTGTTTATCGAAGTTGACCATAAGAATTTCTTCGCGGAGCTTGTCATTTGTTTATAATTGCTCCCCCACGGCGTTCACGTAGAATGCAAGGTTTATCTCCATTGCATATGGATGATTCTCAACCCTCGCCTACCAGTACACCTGAGGGTTCTCCCCATCAGACTGAAGTCCCAGTGGTTACTCCACCACACGGGGAAATGAGTGACGTTCCAGTTGTCACCACACCACAAGTAGAATGAACTGATTCTCTAGAACCTTTTCGAATTACCAATACTAGAGAGGACTATAGAATTCGTCGTGGTGAACGACCTGTTGTGCGATTAAATTCCTCTGAAGAAGTAGTTGTTACCTCTTCTGAATCAACTATTGGGCCTTCTCCCGGTGTAGTAGGCCAAGATCATTTTTGGTCTGGTGATTTTCGACGAGTCCTTTTTGGTACTGAGTCACCTCCATTCTACGAAATCAACCCTCCAGTGCTTTCTGAGACAGAAACTACACCAGTGAATACCACTTATCAATTTGTTCTTCCTCCTGAGATGGCCCATCTCGCTAATACTACGAGTGTCCAAACCTAAATTACTGCAGCTAATATTGCTCCTATCAATACCCAGCGAATACCCGATGTCATCCCGACATTACCACCCGGTTACCATGCATTGAATGCTTTGTTGAATGCTTCCAATCCAACACCTCCGCAAACCCCAGCCGGTTCTCCAGGTGGTCCTCCTTTTCCTGGGCATCTTATTCCCGTTTTTATCCCGACACTCCTTCTGTTTCCTTCTGGCAATCCTAATCCTCGTGGCACTATCTTGACTATTGCACCAAACCCGCAGATTCTCGTTGGTGGACAAGGTGGTACGATTCAATTTCCTCTTATTGGTCACAATCCAATTACTACACAACCTTCGGTTGGCACGCAACCTACGATAGGGGGACCAACCTCACCTTTTGGACAAAACATACCTCCTGAATTGGCCTAGTATTGGAATCAGATTCTACAAAACTTTCCTCAAAATGTTGGGGGGCAACAACCTGCCCCTACTATCGGCCAACCTTATCCAGGTATACCTAATCCTATTTGGGGTTCGTGTCAAAATGCTCAACCTTAGGTCCCTACTCAAACTCAAGGTTACAATCCTTGGGGCTACTATCCTATCCAGCCACCACTGAATCAACCAGGGTATTCCCTCTATGGGCAGACTACATACGGTCCTATTGGTTTTCCAATAGGGCTCCCACCCCAAAGCCACCAATACCCACAAGTGAATCAGCAGTTGCCTTTTCTTGCTACTTTGGATTTACCAGATTTGTCTAGAATTCTAAATGATCATATTCGTCACTCTCTCCAATGGCCTGCTATTCCAGCTAAGCTTCCATCAGACATTCCGAAGTTCGATGGCAAACCGGGAGAGGACCCGAACAATCATGTGATGACTTTTCACCTTTGGTGTTCATCCAACTCATTGATGGATGACTCCATTCGTCTGCGTCTTTTTCAATGAACCCTTACCGGTTCTGCTGCGAAGTGGTATATTGAATTGCCACGAGGTTTCTTTTCTGATTTCAACACGCTAGCTATGGATTTTCTTACACATTACCAGTTACAAATTCGTTATGACACTGGAACTGAGATCTTGACTTCCTTCAAACAGACTAAAGGTACTCATATATCATATCATATCCATGAGTGGCGAAGGAGACGATGTCTCATTAAACTTGAACTCCCTGATCAGTTACTGGCAGAATGGTTTACGAAATCCTTCGTGAACGAAATTGGTAAAGACATTGCCATGGGTGGTGTTGTTACGGAAGAGTAGGCTATAAGTCCTGCTCAATATCTAGATCTTGTTTATTCACAAATAGGAACACTTTATGATTTATTACCTGAGCTACCTCGTCCTGGAACTTCCAGCACTTCAACTACTCCAGCTGCTTCACATGCAGTTGATGGTGTGATTGGTACTTCCCAATCCCAATCACATTTTGTTTCAAGCTCCAATCCTAAATCTAATTCTTCTAATGTTCAAAATGCTCCATCTCCTGCCACTTCCACCGGTAAAACTTCTGAGGTGAACGTTGTTCAATCTACCCCGACCGGTAAAAATAAATCCAAGAAAGGGAGAGGCGAGAATAAGGAGAGAAAAAATAATAATCAAACAGAGCAGCCTAAAAAAGCTCCTGTTGAAGATTGGGATAAGCGCAAACCACGATATCCTTGCCTTATCTGTGGTGACGATCACTACATGAAGGATTGTCCACGACGTGCCGAAGTCACTAAGTTTCTTCAAGGAACACCTAAACCATCTACACTGGCAGTCTTGTCCCAACCCTTCCTGTCTCAACAACAAGCTCAGTTGGTCATCCATGACCAACCATCTACTTCTACCACATCTTATGTTTTGATGTGTACTGGTGATTTCAAGCCCAACAACGTTGCACTCACAACTAGAGCCAAAGACTATACTCCTTCTAAGGAGAAGGTTGACGATTCACCTCCTACGTTGGTACAGCCCTCTCCATCAACTCCACCTACAAACAGTCCTCTTCATCTCAAACGACCGAACCTTGATAAATTCCTACGACCCCCCTAAGGGTGTTGTTTGCAAATCGGCTTCCAATCCTCATGCTCGTGCGGCCCAGAACTATAGAATTGTCGAAGATCTGGCCCAAGCACCTTCAGCAATGTCTGCCCTTGAAGTCCTTCAGTCTTGTCTTGCACAACGAAGGGCTCTGTTGAAAGCTATAGGTGGAATTGATCCAATAGATATGAATTTAATATTCTTTGACTTGGAAGATCATATTCCAAGGTTTCCCCCTCATCTTGCGTTTCAGATACAAGTTGTTGTCGCCGATAAGAATATTTGTCGCACTGTTATAGATGAGGGTGCCTCTACGTGTGTAATGCCTTTTGCTTGTTGGAAAGCCATTAGCTCTCCTCCTTTAAATGAATCAAAAAATACTTTGAAATCCTTCAATGGTTCTGGTTTTAATCCTTACGGTGTTCTTCCATCGTTGCCTGTTACTCTAGAAGGTAAGACAGTCCAAGTTGAAGTGGAAGTTTTCGATGCTCCCCTAGATTATAATATTCTACTTGGTCGTAGTTGGATAGATTCTATGTGCGCTGTTGTGTCGACACTTTTCCGTGTCATACGATTTCCTCATTAGGGGAAAGTTGTTACGGTTGATCAACTTGCCTTCTTTAATTCTGATACTCGTACTGGTAACGTGTCGTTTATAGCTAAAACCCCACCAGGTTACGAGAATGTTGGTGTAGGCCTTTTAAAAGACTCTTTGTTAATGGGCACTTTCCCCATACCACCCCCACCCGATATTCCATGCCCGTCAGTTGCGTCTATCAATATGATCTCCGTTGTACCTCATGAGCTTCCTGTGTCTTCTGACCCTTGGATAGTCCCTGACCCAGGAGATCATACTCATTTCGGCGACGTTATGTCGTTAAGTCTGGTTGAGTCTGCTTATCATGCGATTCAATCGACAACACCTTCTATACCCTCTCTTGATGAGTTGTCTCCGAATCCTTTCCATGTCATCTTTCCCACTAACGAGATGATCATGTTCGTCATGGTGGACACTCCTTGGGACAATGGGCATCATCGTTCCATATTGTTTCTGGAACAACACACTCTGGAGAATTATCAACGGATTTCGACTCCATCGACCGTTGTTGTCATATCGACCATTTCCGGATCTACACATGATGTGTTTGCCGAAGGGAACCTCAGTAATATTTCTCCCACAATTCCCATTGATATATCAGTTAAACCTGGGATAGTTGAAACTGTTAACATTGGAGCTTCGTGTTCTCCGGATGAAATTGTCACCTATACTGCTCTGTTCAAAGAATTTCGTGATATCTTCGCATGGAGCTGCGAAGAGATGCCAGGTATCGACCCTTCTATTTTTGTACATGAGATAAATACATACCCCAAAGCTAAACCAGTCCGGCAGCACCTTCATCCCGTCCATCCACGTAAAGCAGCAGCTATCAAACTCGAAGTTGAAAAACTTCTCAAAGGCGGTTTCATTTATCCCGTGGCTCTGACAAAATGGGTTTCCAACCCTGTACCGATCGATAAGAAATATGGTAGTATTCGTGTGTGTGTGTTGATTATAGGGATATTAACAAAGCATGTCCAAAAGACAACTTTCCAACCCCTTTCGTCGACCAGATTGTCGATGACTGTGCCGGCAGTGAAATCTTTTCTCTCATGAACGGTTTCTCCGGCTATAATCAAATTAACATCTCTCCTGAGGACCAACATAAAACGGATTTTATTTGTCCTTGGGGTACTTTCACCTATAGGAAACTTCCCTTCGGTCTTAAGAACATGGGCGCAACGTTTCAACATGCTATTTCTTATGTGTTTCACGATATAAAGCATATCATTCAACCTTATTTGCACAATTTACCAACTCATTATTTACGCCGAGTCGATCACCCCACTCATCTCCGAGCAATTTTTGTTCGTTGTCGGTTCTATCGCATTTGTTTAAATCCTCATAAATGCATCTTTTGCGTAGAATCCAGCCGTCTTCTAGGTTTCATTGTTTCACGTCAAGGGATCCAGGTAGATCCTCTTAAGGTTGAGGCGATTCTTAATCTCCCTCCTCCTTCTTCACTACGCCAGTTACAAAGTTTGCAGGGGAAAGAAAACTTTCTTCGTCGTTTCATCCCTAATTACGCCGAGATTACTCGTGGTTTTACACGTCTACTAAAGAAAGGTTCAGAGTTTGTCTGGGATACTGCTGCCAACAATGCTTTTGAGGCTTTGAATTTGTCCCTCACGAAAGCTCCACTTCTTTTCCCTCTTGATTATAGTCGTGATTACTTTCTTTATCTTGCTGCCTCGGAGTATACCATCGGCATGGTTCTCATTCAAGAGGATGATGCACATGATGAACATGTTGTTTATTACTTGAGTCGAAGTCTCACATCAACTGAAATCAAGTATCAACATGTTGAAAAACTGGCTTTGGCTGTTGTTCAAGCTGTTCAACATTTTCGCCATTATATTCTCTCAAGGAAAACTACAGTGATTTCACATTGCAACCCTATGCAACATATTTTGACACGTCAATTGCTAGGGGGAAAGTACTCCAAATGGATTTTCATACTCCAGGAGTTTGACTTGGAATTCGATCGTGCCACGTCTAAGAAATCCTTAGTTTTTGCTGAGTTAATATGCGATTTTCCTCACCCTGCCATGGAAAATGTAGTAGTCGGTTCATTACCTGATGAATCACTTTTCCTTATCAGCACTGACGATATTTGGTATGGAGATATCATTATATATCTCCAAACCCAGACTTTTTGGCCTGCTTTGTCTGGTACTGAACGACGTCGTGTCCGTTATCAAGCTTGTCAGTACATTATCCTTGGAGATACTCTTTACCGTCGAGGAATTGACTTTGTTTTTCGACGTTGTTTGACTTTTGACAAAGCCGAGAAAGCTCTGAATGGCTGCCATTCTGGAGCATGTGGTGGTCATATGTCTGGGTATTCTACTCTGCCCGGAAGATCTTACGCGCAGGATATTTTTGGCCTTCCTTGTTCAATGACTGCATTACTGTTGTTCATAAATGCCATGCCTACCAGACCTACAATCAGAAAATTCGATCACATCCTGCTCCCCTTCATCCTGTGGTCTCAGTCGGTCCTTTTGCAAAATGGGGCATTGATTTCATGACATGTCACCCTCACTCGGTCGGGGGGCATGGTTACATCATTGTAGTTGTTGATTACTTTACAAAATGGGTCGAGGCAATGCCAACATTCGATAATACTGGAAAGACTGCATCGTTGTTTCTTTTTAACCATGTTATAGCTCGTTTTGGTGTTCCCCAAGCTATCGTTACTGATCACGGTAGTCATTTTAGGAATTTTATGATGTTTGAACTTACAGAAAAGTTGGGTCTTCGTCATGATAACTCAACACCCTATTATCCGCAAGCTAATGGCCAGGTCGAAGCAATCAACAAAGTCCTTATAACTATGCTTCGACGGATGATAGGAATTCATAGAACCAACTGGCACACGATGTTTTCGTCATTGTGGGCATATCGGACATCTGTTAAATCCGCTACGGGGTTTACGCCCTTTCAATTAGTCTATGGCGTGGAAGCCATTCTTCCGATAGAATGTGAGATACCTTCTCTAAATCTAGTTGTCGAACTCTTACCCAATACCTCTGCTGAAGAAGAATGTCTATTGTATCTGATGCGATTAGATGAGACTCGGTGTGACGCTACTCTAGTAATATAAGCCCAGAAGAAACGCGTCAAGTCACAGTATGACAAGCATGTCAAGCCTCGTGTTTTCTCTGAAGGTGATCTTGTTCTTTTGTATGAACAGGATAAAGATGTCTTAGGAGCTGGGAAATTCGAACCAATGTGGCGTGGTCCTTACATTGTTCACAGAGTTTTGGAAAAAGGAGCGTATGAGCTGGTTGATTACGATGGTATACCTTTGAGTGAACCCAGGAATGGGTTGTACTTGAAGAAGTACTATGCATAAGTTATTTGTGCACAAGTACTTGTATTTTATGTATCATACTTTGTGTGTGTTACTTTCGTTTTATTTTGACGTTATCTGGTATCTTCCCTTACGTGACATTGTGTTTGATTGTCATATGTCAGAGTCTTTGCTACCTTATATTGGCTTCGTTGATGGTGCTATCCGTAGTACATGGAACTTAGATTCCGCTGCATGGGCGATCTATGCCCCAACGAATGAACTTATATCTTTACGAGGTGTATGTCTTGGTCGTGCAACCAATAACATCGCAGAGTATAGCGCCATTATTGAATTATTGGTTGATGCTATCTCGTTCAGAATTCGTCATTTGGTTGTGCGACTCAAATCGCAGTTGGTGGTACTATAGCTAAGTAATGTCTACTCTATTCGAAGTCCTACTTTATTACGAGTATATTTGCGAATTTGCCTCTTGAAACGATATTTTGATCACATTGAATATCAGCATATTCCTAGATGTCTTAATACATTAACAGACGCATTGGCTAATTATGTATTGGACAGACATTTAAATCATTTATAAATCAAGCACAATAAAATCCACACAATATAAAGTAAACCGGTAGACGCCATCTGTATATATAACGATTAAAAAAAAAGTTTATTTTTTACAAAAAGTTTGTCCGAAGACCAAAATATCAAAAATGGAAGCTTATAGCTTCTACAATGTGACATCATGGATGACATTCACGGTAACACACAACTTCCCTAGCAACCCTACGGAGCAGTCGACCCATAGTTGTTGAAACTCCTACAGTGTGACGTTGATCACGTCGTGGAATCTCTTCCAGAGTCATATCTGGAATGTCTGCTGTCAGACCCTCTAAATTCTGCTCCACAACCTGATAATCTTCGTCATACTGTGGTACTGCTGCTACTACCTCTCCTCGTCGCTGGATAGGAGAGGTGCCAGGAGGTATATATGGTCCAACATCTGTGTTATCAACAAACATTTTGTGTTAGTCTTCAGATAAATACATAAAACAAAAACATTTAAATATGATAAAAAAAAAATCAAAAACATTTAAAAAGAGAAAATTTGTGTACTTCTTACCAAGGTCTCCCCACTGAGCGTCCTCAGGAAGTGATAGATCTGGATCTCCTTGAAAATCCAACCTGGCATAGGCGTAGTCATCGACCATCAGCATCTGGTTTTGCAACCAGTCAAAGAAACTATCGTCATATTTGACGATTGGTCCTACCACGTGCCGGGCCATGAGCCGACACCATCGCAACATCCTCGGATCCCTAGGAACCGGAAAGTCCCACTCAACCTGTAGTCTGAATACGGGGACTCTCTTGAGGAAAAAAGACACTAACAAATATCCATATCCAAATTGTTTCAGTTCACCCCCCCTGCACTTGGTTAGTTGTCTTTTGATACTGCGTAGTACTGCATCAACCCAGTTAAATACTCAGGGCTCAGTACACTCTATGGTGTACTGAAAATAGCTCTGTAATGCCATATGGGGAGCAGAACTCCCAGCCATCCAAGAAATCATGAAGAGAATAGTGTGGAGAGTCAAGTATGTTACTCCCCAGATCGCCACTTTCCCTTTCTTTCTTTCGGCCTCGGGTACACAATATTGATTGCAATATTCACTCATTTTTAACCCGCCACCTCTACTGCCGGTCAGACTGACATAAGACCCGCGCCTGGATAATCCGGTCAAGAAGTATATGTCCTCTATGTCAATGGCTAATGTGTGAGCTCCTACATTGAAAAATTGCTAGTCTGGATCCCACATACGGACTAGATACTCCAGTAATCTGACTTGGGCTCTCATGCCCGGGATACAGAAGTATTTTAAGATACCACAATCTCTCAATGTAGCTATGGTGGGAGGATGATTCTCAGCATTTGCATTATCCTCCTCATGTTCTCGTTCCCGCCACTCAAGCACCATGATTGTTGGTCAAATACCTGCACAAGGAACATAAAGGGTGGATTAATGATTTTGTTCATGATTTAGATCTTTTACATTGGCTAAACATTTAAAAAAAAATTGAGTTATGTGTTGCTCGCAGGTGCCTTATTATACACAGTGCGAACACCTCGCAGCTGGCTCAAATCTTGCTTGCGAGAACGTATCATTCTCACAGGCCCCATATGGACAACCTGCGAGAATTCCTACGCGCATGTAGGGTTCAAAAACCACTTGAAAATGCAGAAACTAACCAATGAAATCAAAAATTTAAACCATGAAAAGATCAAGAATGAAGAACTTACCATAATGATGTAGACAGCTCATCAAATGATCTCTTGTAGCTCCCGAAAATCAACGCTGGAGTCAGAGGGTAAAATGGGGGTTTTTGGAACTCAATAGTGAAAATGTGGAATGATATGGTAATAATGTGTATTTACTCATTTAATTTACTTTTTACTATGACATTTTTTGGGTTTTCATGTTTATCTATTGTTTAAACTTAATTACTAATATAAAAATGAGTGTAATGACTTGCAGGTGTGAAACATTGATGATTACAAAAAGGATATGGACATATTTTTCTCCGTTATGGTGTGATTTTGATTGTTTTTTGTGGTTTTTACATAAAACCTTGAGCGTCTTTTTGTCCGTTCTTGCGCTCAGGAAAAACATAAGAATGTGATCGAGCATAGTTTTATCACGTTTTCGGGCTCAACAAGGTTATATGAAAAAGGAACCCCCCTGGAGTTTTCTTTAAGTTCTTTTCAGACTCTCTAAATACAAAAAGATTGTCGAGCGACCTTGCTATTTTCACGCTCGATAAAGTATTTGAAGTATGCGTCTGGTGAGAGATAGTTTCTCTCTTTTTCGGTCTCATCCAGACTATGTTACAAAAAGGAACTGAGAGAGTTCTCTTTTAATTATTTTTCCTAACTCTATAATCTTGAAAAACCTTCGAGTTTACTATCTCTGGACTCGTTAAACAAACATTGACAGACCCGTGATGGGACTAAACCACTCCTTCTTAGGGTTCGTTAAAAATACTCCGAGGGACTCGTCCGAAGGATGAGCTTATATCAACAAGCATATGTGATCCTCTTCAAGATTGTGTAAAAATAAAGAGGTACTTGCCAGAAATGGTGGGGGGAAATTCGGGAAAGGGATATGTTTTCATATTTGTATTGATTGGCAGTAAGTGTCGCTCTTGAACATGACACCCCATATTCATCATTTGACGTCGGTTTGGGGAAATCCATTTGTCTCTCTTTCGATTGATTACAAGGTCATTCCATGTGTCATATTTGAGTCAATGCTGCCAAATCATTGGTCGTGTCATTCATATGTTCAAGAGAAGTCCATCTGAAACCTATATTGAGTCGGCCATTTGCAGTTATTCATTATCTCTGTGTCGGCCTTCCCTGTGTCCAGTCCAATTGTCACATGCTATATTACACTTTCAAACTCTGTTACTCATTTCGTGTCATTGATGAGGGATACATCAAGGCCCTCCTGTGACGAGTTTTGTTCCGTCGACTTCAGCTCATTATCTGGAATCAAGACTTAGAAATTATTTAGTACCTTGGAGCTTCCATGCCTCAATGGCAAGTTTCCTCGCTTTCGACAGTGGGTTTACCTCATTGACCCCTGATCGAAAGATTTCGTCGGATGTTCGACATCAAATCATTTATTCACAGTCGATGGATTGTACTATAGTACCTTGGGAGTCATTGACATCAATGGTGATTTCCCTCGCACTTGTTAACAGTTACATCAATGACCGGTAATCAAGTGGTTTCTACCATGTTCGAATTCAACACATGTAATCACATGGCTAGATTCGTACTTTGGACGATGAGATTGAAGACCCCAGATATTGTCTTTGTGATCCAGGTTGCGATGGAGTATGTATAATTTGCGACACATAGATCCACTTTGTATGATTCGTGGCTATGTCGTCTTGATTTGAAAATTTATCGCATAGATCCACAGTGTATTCAGGTGGCTATGCTATATTGTGACGGCATGGATCCACAGTGTATGATTGGTGGCCATGACCTTTTTTTATGATGTCATCAGTCTATGATCTGAGTATGGGAATGCCTACCTCAGAATTGGTATATATGATATTCTACAGATGCTTGGATGTTTGCAGGTTTCCGATTAGATGTGCTCTTGGTTCTCGACACACACATGCATCTTACAAAGTCTATTGACTGTCACTAGTTCCAATCTCAGACTTTGGGGGGCATTCTGTTATCCATATTTTTGGTCGTCGTGATGATGTATTGATTATGGTGTAATCAGGCTCTTCATTAGAACTTTCTCCAGAGAAAAGTTACCTTTATCTCTTTCCAGAAATCACAGTTTTGAGGAAGGTTCGCAGGCTACCCATACATTTTCCTACGAGAATGCATGATTCTCGCAGGCTGCCTTAAGCCAAGGTGCGAGAAGTTCGCACTATGTCTAACAGTTAGGGTGCAAACTCTTTCTAAAGAAGGGAAAAAGATAAATTCTCGAACCTTCTAGAAGGATGAGATGGCATTCGAATGGTTATCTAATTACTGGCTTTCTTGATATTTTGGGATCATTCCTATCCAAGTAACTAATTCATTCTCTCTTATATATTGAGAGGATTCTCATGGAAGAGGTTAGAAGAAAACAAGGTTAAGAATATATTGGAGAATTAGTGAAAGATTGTGTGAAGGATTGATGCTACACCAGCTAAGAACTCCAGCAAGGTTATCAAAAGTGGTTGATCTTCTTCATGCATGAGCAAGTGTGTGTGTCAGATCCAGGAGCCATCGAAAGGAGGTTTGCAACATCAAGGCTCATGTTGTAATCCTTGCTTTCTATCAATTTAATACAATAAGATGTCCCTTTCCCATAAAGCTAAATGTCACTTTATTACATAACTCCTTGATCATATGTATAGATTAACTGTTGAATATATTGAGTTGTCTTCACTTCGATTGGTTTGTACTGTTGTGGTCTGGACGGCACAAGAGCATTGAAGCGAAGCTAGAAAAACAAAGACCCAAGGAACCGATCATAAGGTATGTTCATGATTCTTGCCTCCTCATTCATTCAATAGTCTAAATCTAGGGAAAGAGTATTATTCTGTCCTGTTTTGTTCTAGATCCAGGTGGATCTAGGGAGATCAGTTTGTGTCCGCACTTACGGATTAATCCTAAAACACTTTCGGATTTCTATCACTTCTAGAGGAAATGTTGGTGACCTTCAACACTGCAATTATCCCACAATCCGAGGTTTTCATCTTATCATCCAACCTTTTGATACGAAATTTACTACCATTACACCACATAGCCTTGTGACGTTTCAACTACAACATGGAAACCAAGTAAAAAATGCATTGCCAATTAATAAACCTCATATAGGACTTAGTAAATATATATTTCAAAAATTAAACAAAGCAAATACATTGAAAAATTGGGAAAAAACTAGGAAAATGTGGGTAAAAAATTGAACTTGCATGTTTATCTTTTAAACCAAAGGCTAAATCAACTTCCCTTGATGTAAGATCATGAAATTGATCTCGATGATGATGTGTTGTTTTAATCATCTTACTCACCCCTTCCCATGATAACCTACCGAAGTATTCTTCAATATATTCTATCCAATTCTCCATCCAATCAATGTTGTTTGCAATGTATAAATGTAAAGCATCCCACTCTCGAGTAACTATATGATAGCATACAAATTTAATATCATTAATTAGCTATTTTTAATAAAGGAATAATTTAATGAATGTGTAATATATTAAATCTATGTCAGCATCTAATAATTACCTTTCACAGTCCTCATTTTACCTTTCCCTAATAAGACCTACCCTTCAAATTTGTTGATGGAGTTGAGATTCCAAATGCGAGGCGCATTCATATTTTCTGCTAATTTAAGTAGATATTGACTAATATACACCATGAATTGATATACCATATATCCCTCAACCATAGAACCCTCCAGAAGTTGTCTTTTTCTAACAAAATCCTTCAGTGACTTCAAATGCCTCTCCACCATCCACATCGACCTTGTGTGTATTGGTCCACATAATTCAATCTCGTCAACTTGGGAAAATATGTTCCCTACTTAGGTGACCTTCATGGTGGGTTCAATAAGTTATCAATGAGCTTGACAATGGGGGAAATTGAGGATATTTCTTCCATTGGTTAGACTTTTACGAAGGAAACCAGCTCTGAAACCATGTTAAAATTTTGATATGCTCATTTAACCATAGACAATGTCACATCATTTTCACCCAACCATAGGCATCCACATATGCCACCCCCAAGCATAATAACCTTTTATTAGATAGAATTATTCTGACAATTCCACACTAGAACCAACAAATAAACCCTAACTAGAAACACCACTGCTAGAGCAACAAAATAATACCAATAAAGCGTACCTTTACCAAGAGAAGCACACAAGAAGAAAATATCAGAAAGACTTGCACCCTAGCTTCCACTACTACTCCTCTTTTTGGAGCCTTTGAATACTTTATTATTATTCTCCTTGGGACAACTTCTCTTCTATGGTTTTCAAACATCTCTTTAATGGTTCTCTTACTTTTGGAATATTCTATTCTATGTACAAAGGTTACACTTTGAGGTTAATACCTCTCGCAGCTACCAAAACATCAACATTACATTCGAAGAAGAAGACATGGTCGATAGAGATAAAGATATGTTTGAAACTGTATTATCCTATGACTTATTTGAATTGCACCAGATAGCCATGCATCATTTTAGGGATCTTATTGACTTGTATCATGCATGGGAGTCATATTTAGTTAATTTCATTGTTCCCCAAACATACAGATTTCCCAAATTCTTATCTTGGTGTGCTTCCAATTATATTCCATCTCAAAGGTCTGTTGTTTCTAAAAGTGGGTCAATTCTATTTGAGATAACTTCCTGATCTATATTTGAAATGTTAAAGTTGCCTCAAAATTATGAAAGTGAAACATTAAGTAAGACGATATTAGCTCAGTATTTCAAGGGATTGAGATTTCAAGGCAAACATGCTCTTCTATAGTCTTACTTATGCCAAAACCTTGATGTTCCCGCAGATACTACCATTCTTAAAACCGATTTGTTTCTTGAAATATCTAAGCAAATCATTACAATGATGACTGAAATTCTAGGCAGTGATAATAACCAAACTGTTAATGAGTATATCCTTGGGTTTATGACCTCTATTTTCCCACCTACAGTAAAACCCTTGGTTAAATTTAATTATTCCCAGTATCTGGCTGACAATATACACTTTCAACTTTATGAATTTGAATCCAGTAGATATTTTAGATACCAATCATATTTGTTATATCTATATGTGGTTTCTCAAGATGCTAGGTTCCAACATATTGAAATGAAAATGGAAGATGAGATTGGTAATCCCTATTCAATCATCCATTAGACCCCTTTGGTTAAGAAGAAAATTTAGAATGTAGGGTTTTCATAATTTATCAATGATTTTATGTCTTTGACTTATGAAATTATTCATGATCAAGCTCCTCCTAGGATTTTTCCAAAATGTAAAAGATTATTGCAGTTGAGTCCTGATAAAATGGTGGGAGATATGTACTTGTTTGAAGATCACACAAAGATTAGGATTTATGGTGCAAAAGTGAAACCTTTTCTTTTGCCTAGATTCTTAACTCCTAGAATCTTTACTTTAGAATTTATAAGGCAGAGAATCATTTCTAATTACATTCATTTTGTGTTAGAAAAGAACCAGGTAAGCTTTAAGTTGAAAAAGGAAATAGGACCTTTTATTGTAAACAATAGAGCATCCTTGCAGGATACAAAGAAACTTCTTTAGGAAATGGGATTCTAGCAAGGTGAAATGTTGATCTATGATCCCCATTCTATCATTTCAACAAGAAGAATGAGTTTTTACTCAATTCCTTATCAAGATCAACCAAAACCACAAATGGAATTGTTAGCCAATTAAGACAACTGGGAAGATGTATAGAGAATTCTATAGGTCCAAGAACAAGTTTCAAATCTTCCATCACAATCACCAATGGCAGAAACTCCACAACAGTTTGAGAAAACTTACAGGATAAAAGGTGTGGGGTCATCTCAAAAAATGGTAGAGATAGAAGAGGAGAAATCAACTAAGAGGCAAAAGACAGAAGAACGTGAAGAAACTAAAAGCCAAATATTGCAATATGGATCATAACTATCAACAAAAGAACCTGCAATTGTTATAGAGGTTTTATCATCAGCAAATGTACAGAGATCGGAAATTCAAGATGGAAAAGAAAAATTATAAGCATATCAATCTAAGAAAATATATCATTTTCATCAGTTCATGGAAGTCAAGAAGAAGGGTGTGAAAATAAAGAAAGATATTTTTCCCAAAATATGTGATCAAGGGTCATCCCAAACTAGATTATTATCTATTATGGATTATGAGAAGGGTGAGCTAAACATAGTTGTATTAGAATCAAGAAATCAGAATAAAGTCACTAACATCTCCATTGATTTAAATAAAGTCAATAATGTTGATAAAATGGATTTGTAGACCCCGGATGGGGTGACACGCAGCATTCAATGCCACGTCGCACCAGACCTGGCTAGGCCATAAATAAGGATGGTCGGCTCCCATCCCCTCATCATTAATAATGGGAGCCAGCCATAACTTCCAGGCAGGAGCCATGAGACTTCTCCCTCGCGCGAAAATCCTGGCAGCAAAGCAATTCAATGCTAGGAAGGTAATAATGGCAGTTGTCTCGTTGCACCTTCCATTTATCATCCAGCTCTACATCAAATCTCTCCATTTTGAATTCAGTCCACACCAGGATAGCGGTCTTGACCTTAGGTGTGGCCATAGCAACACCTCCTCCAAGTTCGCCATTATCATCACCCTCTCGATGCCCTAGGACAGAGGAAAGTTGTCTCATGACCCTGTATGGTATAGCCTAGTTGTGAGACAGAAGAGGCAGTAGAGGCTAGAGAGGGCACTCTCAATCTCTCGCACTTAGAGAACTCAAATTCCTCATAGGGAAGGCCAAGAGGGGATGGCCTGGTCACCTCCAGTGACGTTTGTGGAAGAGGTCATCCCGGAGGAGCCCATACAGCTCCCTCTAGAGTCTATGCTCTTCACGGTGCTAGAGAATTGGTAGCCTCCTACCAGCTTCCCTGAGGAAACTTGGGAAATTACAACGGCTCACCACAGTACTGGAACCATGGAGTCAAGAATGGAAGAGTTCCATATCTGCTACGTTGAGGAGGAGCTCCCGGAGGAGTGCCTCCATATGGCATCTCAGGATGACACAATCTTGGAGGGTTACACTCCTTTCAAAGCCTCGAAGAAATAAGACGACCCTGAAAGAACAGGGAAGGGAGCAGAGGAGAGGAGAGTGGGAGTGGACCCCCGGGACAGAGTAGAGGAGGGAATGTAAGCTGCAGCAAGTAAGGCAGTGGGGGGTGGCACATCGAAGGAGGGTGGCAAGGTCCTTGTGCCACCTCCTCTTACAACATCATCAGATCAGTGGTGTGTCCCTCCACCCTTCTTCCACCCAAAACATCTAGACTTGGTGTTTAACTTGAGAAGCCATATGGGATACCAGGTCTATTGTGGCACACTCATGAGCCAACACATAGACATGATATATGAGGCTTTCTCCAATACGCCAGCAAAGAAAAGATGTCTGACGTGTGTGAGACCCTATGCTCTGCCAGCGCAAAATGGATTGCATAATGAAGACCTCGACAATGAAGACCTCGACGGGTTATTGCTTGGCTAGAATTGCCTTCTGGTTATGGGTAGATTCTCGGGCTCGGGTTAGGGGTTCATTCAGCTCAAACTCTTTATTGTTTAGTTTAATTTCAATTTCAGCTTTCATGGATAATGCTCAAACTATAGGCCGTCAGTTGTCATGGTTTCCTCTGAGCAGGGTAGATGGCGGTCTACCTCTCTTGGACATGGTTATCCAAGGCTATCAATTGTTTCGGTTTCTGCTAATTTAGTAGAACAATTGGCAGCCTAAGGACAGATGCTTCTTTTTGTTTATGATATAATATAACAGGCTCTGCCCTCTCTTTTTACTTAAAAAAAAAATGGATTTGCAGAGGAAAACTAGATAAATGTTGAACATAGATGTTATGATAGCTTCTCTTGGAATTAAAAAGTTGTAGACTGTGAATGAGAAGATTAGGAATCAACTGAAGTAAGAGAAATTAGAAAATAGGACTAAGCAAATGAGAGTGGAATAGCTTGAGCAGTGGGTGATTGATTTAGGAGAAAATCCATAAGTTGCTACATTTGTACAAGCCCTCATGAAAACAAAGGACACTGAAATACAAGCATTAAAGAAAAATTTTAAAATACCAAGAATTGATCATGTTCAAACACCAAAATTGCAAGTAATGCAACAGGAGAAAGATTAATTATTGAGTCAAATAGTTCAAATGAAAGATCAAATGGAGGTATATGAAAAGACAATTGAAGCTTTAAAGAAAGGAATTTCTTCTTCACGGACTTCAGAACCAGCAAATCCATCTGAGGAATTAACCAGAGCATTATTAGAGATTAATCTAAAGGGGGTTAAAATTGAAAAGATTAAGAAATCAGTGTCTACACAAAATGATGAAATTAAAAGTTTCAGAGAACAGTTAAATGAGAAGGACAAAATCATTGAGCAATATCAAAAACTGAAGACTAAGTTGTTGGGAGATATAGAGAAGTTGCAGAATAAGTTAATTGGAAAACTATATCTAGTAGGTGCCAGACATCTTATTGGGGATCCAATTATTTCTAAAATCAGCAAGATGTGGGACTATTTCAAGATAATTGGAGAAGAGGTTACTTTGACTGATGAGACAGGTAGGGCCATACAACAAGCTTTTCAGGAATTGGGAAACAGACCTCAAGTGGCTACAAGAATTATCAAATTTCTCAACTCCAACTCAAAAGAAGCATTGAAGAATAGAGGAATAAAGGACAAAAATACAATGATAATGGAAATAGAGAAGGTTTTCACAAAAAGGAATTTGATACAACATGCACAGAATAAATGCATAATGGTTGAAAGGAATATTGATTTTTTTACCAATAAGTTTGACAACTTGGTAAAAATGGGATTACCAACTATGTGGGATGATAAAGGAAAACTTTTAACATTTGAAAATCATAGGAGAGACCTACTCAAAGTCAGAGAAAATGAGGATACATTTCAAGACAAACTATAGTAGATATCTTAAAAGGACAATTATAGTAGATATCCTCATAGATTATTTTTGTTTGTTGTGGAAGATTAAAAATATGTTTTCAAATTCCTCTTCATATGAAAAACATACTAAATTGGATATTACATATAGAAAAATGATGGCTTTCAATTATCCATCAAATAAAAATTGGAAACTTATAGTT
>ML784536.1:274972-286513 GCA_009831015.1 Picea engelmannii | reverse complement strand
AAAAAAACTCTCTTATATATCATCCAAAGAAGATATTTAGTAATTTCAGTCTCTACCACTAAGGACTAATAGAACGGTCTCAAAAAATTACTTCTCCATCTTCATAGATGTACTATTATAAATTTAAAAATAGAGTAGGTCCTTCATTTCCTTCTTCCCATTGAGTATAGCAAATTTTCCTTCTTGTTCCTTGAGTGCTTTTTTTTATAGTATGTCTTCCTCCTTGTTGTATTCTCAGAAGGTATGGCAAAAGTTGATAGAGTTGAAAAAATTGTTGAGCTTTCTAATTTTGACCTTCCAACAGTCTAAAGTAATAACTTGTAATCTCCCTTTTCCATTACACCAGTCAATAATTATTTTAAAATCTCTGAAAACCTGTAGATCAGTAATATGCAATGTTGTTGCCAGGATAAGTGGTGCCCATATTCCTAATAACTCTGTCCTTGTATTTGTACCGGGGCCACAGTTGAATGTCCATTTGTAAATTGTTTTATCATTGATCTTAATCATCCCCCCTCTCCATTGTGGAGGCCATTTGATAAAGTTGCTCCATCAAACCAGCACACTATTGACCCCACCTAGAAAGTAGCATTATTGATACGTATAGTAGACAAAGTCTGAGGAACTAAAAGTCTATTAAAAATCTCAAAAGTTTTATAAACTATTGAAAATATGAAAGGGCTCCCTTGTTGCGCTCCAACCAAATATGCCAACTAACAAGAGTTGCCAAAGTAGCGAACTCTAGTACCTAGGTTATCAAATTATCATAACATATCTTTAAAGAAATTCCATCCCAATCATATCTTAGATTTGATTACTTATAAATTGTTGATTTAACCTTATGTACTAAAGAATATAAAGTTTATTATGAATACAACCTTGAAATAGAAAAAATATTACCACTACTAAAATAAAATAAAAACAAAGTAAAAACTTTAATATTTAATGTTTTAAAAACATGTTATTGAAAAAAAAAAAATATATATATATATATATATATATATAATTTTTTAAACTTATTTTAACTTCAATAATATATTTTTAATAATAAAGATATTAATAACAACTCTTATCGTGGAAATCTCAAAACCCAAACAAAAATATTTTTAATTTTCTTAATAATTAAAAAATCTAAATAAATCAATATAATCAAACATTTTATAATTTAAATAATATATATTTTTTAAATATTAAAATATCATAAATATAATATAATAACTCTCCATGTGAATTGAAAGCATCCCAAAACATGATACACATTGCAATTAACATAATAATTCATTCACTAGTTGGTCTCATTACTATTTATTTGTTGAATGAAGTTATGTATGGAAAATTGACTAGTTACTCTCATAATTCATTGACTAGTTCCTCTCATTATTTGTTAATGAAAACATGATACACATTGCAATTAACATAATAATTCATTCACTAGTTGGTCTCATTACTATTTATTTGTTGAATGAAGTTATGTATGGAAAATTGACTAGTTACTCTCATAATTCATTTACTAGTTCCTCTCATTATTTGTTAATGAAAACATGATACACATTGCAATTAACATAATAATTCATTCACTAGTTGGTCTCATTACTATTTATTTGTTGAATGAAGTTATGTATGGAAAATTGACTAGCTACTCTCATAATTCATTGACTAGTTCCTCTCATTATTTGTTAATGAAACTATGTAGAAAAAAAATTCTATGTATGATTATCTTTATGAGGTTTATTTAGTTATTATATGTATGATTATCTTTATGAGGTTTATTTAGTTATTATATTTTTTTTATATTAAATGGAGAGAAATGCATTATATGAAAGGAGAATAATTAAATGGCCAACATCATTGACAACAACATGTTGAGCTAGCTTTTTGAATTATTTAGCTAAAATAATTATAATAACATGTATAAAATTATTTTGTTTTTTAAAGGTTATTTTTCTTTATTATATATACTAACTTATATTGGTTTTAACTTTGATATGAAAACTTCTTACAAATATGAAACTCATCTCACATTCTATATTTTTTTGTTTGTCTTTTTGTTACATATGCTTCATATTAACATAATGATTAATGAGTTGAGGTGTGAATATGTCTAATGCTTGATCTTTCCCTCCTTTTGTACTAAAAAAATAAAATAAAAGATATGTCACTAGCATGTTCCACAATAGCCTCTTTCACATGTCTTTCTATAAGTGTACATTGTTCATTTAGATATGTCTAAAATTTGTACATCTTGGAATCGTTCCTACAACATAAATACTTCTCCATTCTGGTTCTTTGTAGTAACGATACATGCATATATATTTTGTTAGTAATGTTTTGTTTACAATTGGATTTTTTTATGACATGTATAACACAAAATTATGTATAGAAACTACTTGGCATATATATATATATATATATAAAGAGAGAGAGAAAGAGTTAATTAGTAAAATATTTTTGTATTGATATGCAAGGAGTTATAAACCCCAACACTTGTTAGAGTTGTATAAATGTGCTCTTACCTTTATGAGGTTAAAGTGTGTCATGCACACCTTCACCCTGAGAGGGTGGGGGTGAAGATGTGCATATATGCACCATTGCAAGCACACCTCCACCCCTACAAGGTTGGGTGGTGGAGGTAAAGGTGTAGCTTTGCGCAATGTCGATAGATGTCAAGATTTATAACTCCCTACACATCAATTATGTGTGTGAGTGTACCTTTGAGCAATGTTGGTACATGTCAAGATTTATAGCTCCCTACACATCAATTATATATACATGGAATTGAAATGTGAATTATCAATAATGACAATCTATGAGGAGATTTTGGGCTATGGAGAGGATCCATTTGACATACGTGTTGCTTTGGCATGTCGAAAAAACACTCCAATATGTAGATTTCAAATGGTCATGATAATGATTGTACCCCAAAGTCAAACCTAAACTTGCATAAGGATGACCAATGGCCATCAAAGGATCCAAAGGGGTTCAACCATGAGCATTATGGTGACCAAGAAAAAGGTTCTTCAATTGTTCAAGGACAACTTTATAGCACAAAATCTATAGGCAAAGTGGTTCAAGAGGGAGGAACTACAAGTGCTATTAAATCGAGCATTAATTAGTTAGAGATTTTGAGGAATAAGGACCAGGGTGGATGGCTTCATGCATGTGGATATTTGACCTCGAGCCATGAAAAAGGCCTTGGTTAATCAAACTCTATGAAAAGGCCCTCTTTGTCACCCCTAGAGGAAATTGACCAATATACCTACATTCAAATGTTACAAAACAAGTAACTTCTACAAAACGTTTAGGGTTAGTTGAAGAAGGAAATATTTATGGAGTGGAGCCTAGTAACCAAAAGGGTGATGGGTCTCATGGAAGTGAGAATGTTTTAGTAATAGAAGGTGTTTTTACTGAGAACAAAGGGAAGGAAGGGATCAAATCTAGGAAGAAGAAAAGGCATCATGTTAAATCGTGAAAGGAAGAGATAAATTTGATCATCGACAAAGAAAGTATGTTATCATAGATTTTACCATTGTAATAAAAGTCAATAATAGAAATTATAGAGTCACTCAATGAAAAATTGCTACATGATTGGATCTGTAAAGTTTGGAAACAATGGATGGGGTACACTCCAATTTTTCACATCCTAACTCAAGGTTGGATATATTTCATCTTCAACTCCAAAGAAGACAAAGAGAAAATCCAAAAAAGGTAGTGATTATAGGGATCTTCTCTTTTATCGCTCAAAGGGTGGATGTTGGTGTTCAGCCTTAGGATAGAAGAAACACAAGTGTGACTAGTGTAGGTCAAATTGTCGAACTTACCCCTTGAGTTTTGGAATGAATTGATGATGGTGGAAACATGAAAAAAATTTGGAGCATTTTCAATGATAGATAAAAGGACATAATATCCATTGATGAAAAATTTTGCCCAAATTCTAGTGGAAATCAACATAGAAAAAGGTTTATCGGACTAAGTGGAAATAGTTGCAGATAGCTGGAAACATACACAATTTTTAGATTGCATAAGAGTCCCTTTTAGATGTGGGTTCTACGATTATAATGGTCATTTAAAATATGAATGCCCCGAGAAAAAGATATTTGAGGAGAGAAGGAATAGTGCATCGGTCTCTATTAAAACATATTGAATATCGTGAACAAGAAGGTAGCAAAAGGTATAGTGATCAATACATTGGATCCTAAAATATGGATGTGAAGGCTCAAATTGAATTTCAAATCGACACTTGCATTGTGTCTTCAGACACCTCTCATGGCCCTTCAAAAGATATGGAGGCTTCAATGAGGATACTTAGTGATGCAAATGAAGGCAAAGAACTAGGATTTTCACTTCAAAAAATGGGTAAGAGAACATTTTACTCACCTCTCAATATTTCAAATAACCCAAAAGGATATAGTGCAAAATATGTTGGAGTTCTTGTTTTGGAGTGTTTAATTTTGGGTCTAAAAACGATGTTACTATTCTAAGGGAATTGATTGTTGAGCTAGGTCTCAGACCTTCTCTAGAAATAGACCCCAACTTAAACCAAGTTTTGGCACCCTCAAGTAGGGAAGACATTTCTTATGGTCTAAATGTTGTTGAGGTTTTAATCCCACAAAAAGTGGGGTCTTAAATAGTATATCTTCTCCAATGGAAGTTAGTTTTGATGGGATGATGGACACTTCTATTCATGAAGACCCCATGTATGTTTTGTTCCCTACAATGTTGGACACATATAAACCTCTATCCACTCACTTTGATACCCTTCATTGAAGGGCCATCCACCAACAATTAGAAGAGAAAACAAATACAGGGATTTAAACCCATTATGCAAGACCTATGTTGAAGCTACCATAACCAATTCAACACCCATATATCATTTAATATCATTGAAAAAATTGTCGAAGGAAAATTGTAAGTGGGAGGTAGAAGGGGATTTGGCCTCAAACTTAACACATATCATGTCCATCCCAACTCCAAGAAGACCATCCTTTCTAAATATAGCTCAAAATCAAGAAAAAAGGGAAATTTTGAGTGGTAAACAACATACCATTGTGTAAGCCCTTGGAGCAAGAGTGGTTCCCCAAAATCCTTAACCAATGATATTGTTCTCCTTAAATGTAAGGAGATTGAGCTCACCACATGAGAAGGTATCCTTGGAGCAGTTGATCAAGATCCATAAACATGCTATCTTAATGATCCAAGAAACAATGTTAGATGGAGTTAAAATAAAAGCTATTTTGTCCTCATTTTTTAAAATTTGGCAATTTATTGCTCTTGATGTTGGTAGGAAATCAAGAGGACTTAGACTAGATGGAAAATTTATTTTCAATTACTAAATTTCGCCTTGATCTCAACAAGAATCTAGAGAGAGATACACTCAATGGAGATTATAAATTATTTTTCATTTGTCAACAACTGTGGACCGTACAATGAAACGAGATTTTACTAGAAGAACTTCTTTAGGTAGAATTTTCAAAATATGGAAAATGTAATCGAAGGGGGTGGTATCAAATTTGTCACAAAGAGGGTTGAGATTTGGGGTGATGCCGCTAGAATTGACCCTCCTGCTAATTTCTTCCTACATACAATTGAGTAAGCGAGCCTTTATGAAATTGAATCGATTGAACTAAAGCTCACCTTAAGAAATCCCAGGTTAGGAAGGGATGGTATCACCAAAATATTTGACAAGTTTTTGGTGTCTAAAAAGGTGATAGATTTCTTAAATAGGCTCAAAACATGAGTAGATGCATGTATGATATTTAATCATTTGCCTATACTTCTCTAGATAAAAAAATATGACACAAAGCCATTAGGACATTTTAAATTCAATCTAATTTTCCTCAGAGAGGAAGAATTTATCAATATGATTAAAAAAGAATGCATTTATTTTAATCCAAACTCTTGAGACTTTGTTATGTTATAGTATGCAAACAACTTAAAAAGATTTAAATTAGATAAATGAAGGATTTTGTCTATGTATTCCCAATGGCATATTCTCTCAATTGAATCACAAATAGCTCATGTTTATGCACAAAATGATTAAGGGATTGTCATTGAAGTTGAAAATACAAGATTAAAAGAACCAAAGGTAAGTAAAATAAAATTATTGTATTGGGGAGACACTTTGTGGAGGATAAAGAGAAGAGAAAATTGGCTTTCTCAAGGGGATGATAATGCCAAAATTTTCCAGAACTATGCCAAGCCAAGAAAAAATATCAATGTTATCTAGGAGATGGAAGCAGAGGGGAAGCAGAAGATTTAGTAGTTTTAATGAAATAGTTGCCTTGGATGTTACCCACTTTGCAAATATGTACAAGGAACTAGATAGAGAAAACATTGTTGAAATCCTCAAGTTAACCTCTCATTTTCCAATCTTCATTGAACAAGAACTAGTGATGAATTAATGGTCGAGGTCACCGAGGAAGAACTTGAGGCAGTGGTGGAACCATTTCAAAGGGACAAAAACATTGGTATATATGGTTAGTTGATTGAGTTCTATTTTGGATTTTATGATTTATTAGAAGATGATTTATTGAGAGTAGTGGACGAATCAAGCACTTTAGCCCAAGTTTTGGCAGATTTTAATGCCACCTTTTTAGCCTTAGTTGCAAGGGAGGACTCTCCTTCCCTGTTTGAGGAATTGAAACCCATATCCTTATGCAATTCTATTCATAAGATAATTTCAAAGATTATAGTGGGATAATTGAAGGAGGTTTTTTCTACATTAATGTCTAGTGAACAATTTGGTTTTCTAAGAGACAAATAAATACATGATGCCTTGTGGGTAGCATAAATTGGAGCATACAATTAAAAATAAGAATTTGAAAGCTATAGTGGTTAAGATTGACCTATCTAAATCTTGTGATAGAGTTATTTGGTTACACCTAATATTAATTATCAGTCACATAGGTATTGGTGTTTCAATGGTAAATTGGATTATGGGATGTCTTTCTTTTGTTTCATTCTTTGTTTTAAAAATGGCTCAGATTCGGTATTTTTCAAACCTTCCATGGGGTTGAGGCAGTGATCCCCCTTGTCCCCATTAATTTTCTTGCTTGTTGTTGAGGGTTTAAGTAAAGTACTAACAATTTCTCAAAGATCCAGCTATGTCAAAGGAACAAATATGGGAAGAGAATTGTATCTAATTAATTTATTGTTTGTAGATGATGTCATTTTATTTGGTGATGGAACAATATGGGAGATCTTGGAGCTTTATAGCAAAGCCACTTGTATGGAGGTAAATCCTTAGAAGTCATCAATCTCTTTTAATGGAGTTATACAAGGTCAAGAAGATAGAATATCCAATTTACTACCTTTGAACAACATTTCTTTCAATAAAGGATTTAAGTACTCATGGTTTGTTTTAAAACCTAATGATTATATATTTAGGGATTCAGTTTGGTTACACGTGAAGATAGAGAAAAGTATCTCCTCATGGTGTAATAGAAAATTGTGTATTTGAGGAAGGTTGACTCTTGTTAAGTTTATGCTTGAGTCTACAGCTGGATTTATAAGCATTTTTTTAAATACATCCCTATTAGAACATTAAATAAGATTAGAAAAAAATGTTTCAAATTTCTATGGAATGGGAAGAGGGAGAAAAATAGTTTAACCTAGGTCAAATGGAAGAGACTTCTTGGACAAAGGAGGTGGGAGGCCAAGGATTCTAGAATATACATAACTTTGGTATGAATTTAGTTGTAAAGAGCCTATGGTGCTTAATCAATTTTGAAAGTCTTTCACATAAGGTAATACTTCACAAATACCTTCAACCCTTGTCTTTTGAGGAATGGGTTACATCTCATGTAAAGTCAATCTCAAATTTTTCAATAATTTTAAATCACTTGTTATATATTTTTCTTTACATGGTAAGTGTTTGGCATGGAGGGTGGAGATGGAAGGATAGTCCAAGTACATAAAACCCTCATATAGGTTGTAGGTATGTATCAACTCCCAAATTCATTATTGAATTATCTCGATCTTTAAAGAATTCATATGATGGTAAATATGGTAGACTCGAATGTTAATTTGGTGGATCCAAATAAGGAAAAGAGTAGAAGTGTTGGGTCAAGAAGGGAATGATGTAATACAATGCAATGATTTTGTTGGAATATTAACTCACAATGCAATGATTTTGTTGGAAGATTAACTCACAATGCAATTATAATGAGGGAGGAGGAGAATGTATTACTTTGGTCAACAAATTTAGCCATAATTCAATACACAACAAGCAATGGTTATAAAGAAATATTTGTAGAAGAGGGGTAAGAACAAGAATGGTGGTGGAGAGGACTATGGAAGATCAAATCGCCTTTGAAAACAAGGATTGACGTGTAGCTACCATGGCGAGGAAGGTCTTGACTTGGAATGTCCTCCAACGAAGGGCCTATAATGGGCCAAATATGTGATCACAATGTAAGTAGGAAGAGTAATCAATAATCCATATTCTAGCTCAATGTTTATATACAAGAGAATCTTGTGTCTCATCCATGGCATTAATTGGTGGATCATGAACCTAGCAAAAACTATTTTTTGGAATGTATAAAAAAATGGTTTGAGATCCTTCACTTAAAGACCATAGAGCTTTGCCTCTTGTGGTTTGTTGGGGTATATGGCTGACTAGGAATGCATGTTTATTTTAGGAAAAGGAAATTCCACCCATATAATATTTTCAAAAAATAAAATTTGCATATGAAGGAATAACGACACCTAAGACAATAATTCCTCCAATGAAAATCTCTACATTAATCATTAAATGGTTGGGATTTCTTCAAAGGTGTGGAGCAACATGTATTATTTTACCTTTTTATTCTAAATATTGTACTTTTCCCTATGGATCAAGTCAGTAGTTGAAAAATGTTTATCTTGCTTGTAGATCTTTAGAGACTCCAAGTTGGTGATAGATTGGATTAATGGTTCTATAAGGTTACATAATCTAATTTTGAAGTTGGATAGTGGTCAAGTAAAATTGATCCAAGGAAACTTTAATTTTGTTTCATTTGCACACATTTATAAAGAATGTAATGCAATCATCGATGGTTGGTTGAAGAGGGCCTTCAAGCTGCTTATTGGTACATTGGAACTTAATGAAGTCATTGATGGTTGAATTTCCAATTAGTTTTAGGTCTACATTATTTTAGACCAGTCAGTTTTTATGTTGTCTCAATGTAGTGGTCATAAGTGATTTTAGTTTCAACCCACTGATTATGATAATTGGAGAGAAGGAATTTTATCTCTAAACTATATTTTGGATGGATTATAAGTTTTTTTATTTTTTTTTTATGATTATACTAAAATGGCCTAAAGGTCCCCTAACTTGAAGGAAAATCACGTAGAGGTCAGTAGTTTGACAACATTTAATTGATCTTGCTAGATCTAATTCATGCATCTATTCATATCCAAAATGTAATTGCTTTGTCCTACTGAAATTAAATAGTTGCATATATATAATGATGATGATGTTGATGATGATGAAGATTAACGTCCAATAAGACCAATTTAAGAAGGTAAGAGATTACTTCAATTTATTTAAAATTGTATTTCTATGCTCAAAAAGCATTGAAAAAAGTTTTCCAATATCACCATAGTTTTGATGACTTGGGAGGTTAGGAAGGTCGATAATGTGGAAAATATTGTTAAATTGGGATCTAATATGGGTATAGGCAGGGCAACCCAAGAGGAAGTGTTTTCATCTTCTACCCGCTTAGTGTCATAAAGGTGAAAGATTCTCTCATCCCATGGTGTTTTGGGAATTGTCCAATGCCCAGTTTCACTATGTACCTCGTGAGAGTTTGTTAATATTTTAGCAATGTTGATTTTCTTCTTTCAACTTTTCAAAACTAAGAGGTAATTTTGATCTTACAAATTAGGGTTGACCACCTCCTTTTAGTATCTTAAATTCCTTTTATCCGTTAACTTTTTATCACACCACATATTCTCCTTAAATTTAGAAGTGATAATATTTGTAATATTATTGATATTCTGCATGATGGCTTCTTATTGTATTCCCCAATGATTTAGCCAAGATTTGGCATCTTTATGCCATCCCCTCTTAAGTCGTTGGTGGTTTTGGATAGAGTTTGAAGCAATTTTGGGGATCCTCTTGTCATCCATGTTGTTTTCTTGTTCTTGTGCACTAGGTATCTAATCATAGCAATGCTCTCAATGGGGGAAAATATTGCTTCTATGAGGAGGATAGGATAGGGTGTGTTACCCTTATTTTTGAGATTATAAGTTATAAAATTATTTTGGATATGTTCTATCTTTCTCCAAGGCTCTCTAGATATACTACAACCCCAAACTTCACATCCATATAAGATAACTAGAGTGACGAGAGTGTGAAAGAGGAGTTTTTTAATCCCAAAGACAAGGGTTTGTTGATTTACAATTGATTCGGAGCCCATAATAAGATTTCCATCCTCCATTTATCCTTTTTTCAACGCCATAGTTCCAATTGAGGTAGTGGTGGATATCAATTCCAACACACTTGTATAAAGGCACTTCCTCCAAGCTATTTTTGTCATAAACAAAAGTGTCGTAAGTGATCCTTTTGGATTTAAGTATCATAACCTTTGTTTTGTCAGTGCTCATGGGCATGCCCATGCTAGAGCAGAAGTCCTTGAGGGTTATTAGTTTCTTACCTAGGTCATAGGGACTCTTCACCATAAGAACAATATCATCAGCATAAAGGAGGATGATGACTATACTAGCGAAAATCGGGCCAACATAGCTTGCATCCTCCAAACAATCTTCTAACTTATCAATAAAGATGCCAAAAGGGTATGGGATAAGGGACAACTTGCTTGACACCTATATTACAATTAATTTCGTACAACTATTGAAATCTGTAAACCTAGAACCTGACCATTAATTATGAGCAAAACACATTTGTTGAATAATAGCATAGCTATGTTACTTAACGATAAAATTTAGTGGAAGTAATTAAAATGGAAACCCGCACACATTGCACAAGATATATTTGAGTAAATAACCCTTGGAAAAACCCTCGTGCGAAAACCAGATCTGTGATGATTTTATTAAATAAAATTTGGGATCTCATCGTGGGATAATGGCCCTTCTAAGGAAATAATAATGCATCAAATAGCCTAGCCTATTACCGAAGATTAGTCATTTGATCTTATTGGATATTACCTCCCTCGATGCCTTCTTTGTAATGATCCCAAGCCAAATTCTTTCTTGGAATCACTATCTACTACTAATTTATTGAGTTATTAAGTGCATACAAGATTCATCAACACATGGAGATCACAATATATTCAAGATGTAGAAGCACAAGAAAAGATCTGAACTTTTTATTATGAACAATGTAAGATCAATACAATAGATGGTCGATCTGGCATAAACCTCAGATGGTCGTAAAAGCAATAGATATGAGCTGCTACAAAATGCTCCTGACAATACAAAATAAGCCTCCAAAGGATGGATATACAATGAAGACCGAATCAAGCAGATCTGAGCCGTACTAATGCTCAACCTCCAAGCTGGAAAGTGCCATGTCCTGCTAGAATGTTGAAGCCCTCAATAATT
>ML784536.1:263961-274490 GCA_009831015.1 Picea engelmannii | reverse complement strand
CTTTTCCTTTCTTAAGTCAACTTAAAAATATAACTTTTAACTTCTTGACTTTCCCCCCTTCAGTGTGAGACTATGACCTAGTGGGGGTGCCTAGGCCACTGAGTCTCCTCATCACCTCTCTAAGAGGTGGGGGACATTACATTCTTGCAACCTTTCCTTGGCCCCTGCCCCTGCACACCTGAGTGTTCACTCACTCATGTACCATCAATATGTCTCCTCCTCTCATATAGGTTGTCTTTTGTAACCTTGATTCTACCCTAAGTCAAAAACCCTAGATATCCTAAAGTGATCTACGGCCGAGATCTAATCTCGTGTTCACTTTGGATCTAATGGCTAGGACTTAATTTAATTATTAATTCCAAATACTTAAGCATTTAATTAAATTAAAATCTCTTTATTATAAAAGTACATTCATTTTATTAGTAACTTAATCAAGTGAATCATAATGTTTTGAGAGGTGATAATGATGACTCCCACATGTTGACACAAACACATGTGGAAGTACCTATCTGATGCTACTAAAAACATCAACACTCCCTCTTAGAGAGGAAGGTACTTCCACCACCCATAGGTAGCTCTTTCTTTGCTATTAAATCTGCTACCATGGATACTCCCTTTGAAACTGAAGCTATCCCTGCCATCTTACTAGGACTTGTCTTTGAAGACTTATTGCCTATGCTCCTAGAATCCTTCTACTTCTAAGCATCCTACATGGTCATCTCGTACCATGACTTCTTCTAGACAGACTTGGAAGGCTGCTCCTTCCCACCAAAACCTGAAGGTTGACTCCCTCTGAGCTGCTCAACCTTCAGAGCTACCTACTCCTCGTTCTCTGCCACTTTGTTGTTGCTTTCCATTTCTCAACAAGCTACTCAACGAAAAATGAATTTGTGTTTTTTGGATCCTTGCCTAGAACCCGTTGCCTAGATGTTGCCCAGACTCTTCTTCCCACTGCCCAGACTTTGTTTCCCACTACCAAGTTATGTTTTTTGAAGTTTTCCAAGGCTTCCCACATTCTTTCTACGCTCTCTTCCTATTGCGTGAACTTTTTTTCACACTTCTCGAAACCTATGCTCATTGCCCAAACTTTTTTGTGTGTTTCCCAACTATTTTTTGGGTTGTCTTCCCGTTGCTCGGGTCTCTGCCTGCTTCCTAGGACACCTTCTCATTTCATGGGTCTCTTCTCGCTGCCTAGGACACATGTTCATTTCTTGGGTCTCTTCCCATTTCCTGGGGATACCTATACCTTCCAGATGACTTTCCAACCCTTGTGGCCCTTGTTGGGTGACTCTACGTCCTTCTATGACTGGTTGCTTGGGGCAGTTGGTGGTTGGATGGCTAGATACATCTCGCAGTTGGTCCTCAAACCTTGTTCAGTCATCACTTCATATTGGCGGTTTTTCATTCATTGATTGGTGGTCTCTTTTACCCACACGACTACTCATCCATAACTCATGCTCGTACTTGCAACCGATGGTTGGTCTACTCTTACTGTGGCAGTTGCACTGTCATCTGGTGGTTACAGTTGTAGCTCGATGGCCAGTATTTTGCCTCTATCTATGCCCTACTATTCACATGTGTGATCTCTATCATCACCCTTTGTGTATGTTTCCCAAGCTACCTCCATCATCTTCTACCTACGCCATTTTCTCCACGTCTGTCATTTATTTTTTAACACGTGTGGACTCTACACATCGGCATCCAGATCCAAATACAAACTTTGGTGGCCCGATCACATTTGTGTACACAAGCCACTTCACTCCATCCAACGATCACACTCGTGACTCCACATAGAAGTCTAACCACACCTCAGCGGCTGATCACCCATCCCTCGCGATTGTTTCTTGATATGCCTCCTTCAACCAGATTGCAGCTCAATTCTGTAATGGATGCAAACACACTCGGTCGTTCAACTGTATGGAGGTCGTGCATATGGCCCGTACGGCTATATAGTCACTTTTTTTTTAATTTATTTCTAGGTTGTCTTTTACCCCTGCAGACCCGAGAAAAATTTTTCATTGCAGAATAATCATGATCTCGGAAAATCCGGATTCCTCATTAGATTCCAAGCTCTAATACCATGTTTCAATCTGCAAACCTAGCACTCGACCCTTAATTATGAGAAAAACACATTTCTTGATTATTAGCACAGCTAGGTTACTTAACGATAAAATTCAGCGAAAGAAATTGAAATGGAAACCAACACAAATTGCACAAGATATTTCTGGGTAAATAACCCCTAGAAAAACCCTCGCGGGAAAACAAAATATGTGATGATTTTGCTAAATAAAATTAGCGCTCTCGTCCTGGGATAATGTCCCTTCTGATGAAATACAACTGCATCAAATAGCCTATCCTATTATTGAAGATCAGTCATTTGATCTTGATGGTTGCTACTTCCATTGCTACCTTCTTGCAAGCTTTCCTTAGCCCCTGCCCCTACAAACATGAGTGTTCACTAACTCGTGTACCATCACTATGTCTCCTCCTCTCGCATAGGTTTTCTTTTATAACCTTGATTTTACCCTAAGTCCAAAACCCTATATCTCCTAAAGTGATCTATGACTGAGATCTAATCTCACGTTCACTTTGGATCTAACGACTAGGACTTATTAGGCATTTAATTAAATTAAACTCACATTATTACAAAAGTACATTCACGTTATTAGTAACTTAATAAAATGAATCCTAAGGTTCTAAGAGGTAATGATGATGACTCCCACATGTTGACACAGACCCACATGGAAGTACATGATCAATGTTACTAAAAACATCAACACCGACCAGCCCTCAATGTTCTTATACTTGGCAATAACTTGCTCATATAGTCTTACTGCAGCAACTCTTAAATCGAAAGGGACTTTTAGCTCTTCTAACCTATTCCAGAGGTTAGTCATGGGCACAATGTCAAATGCTTTTTTAAAACCAACAAAACAACAAAGGAGATCAATTTTATCATTACAACACTCCTCTACAATGATCCTAAATGTGGTCCATAGTGGAATGGTAGCCTCTAAACACAGTCTGGCCTCTAGCTCTTTTTCCATGGATTTCTAGCCATGTTCCAATCTTATTTTCTAAAATACTTCCATATAGATTAACTAAAATGGGGCTAATCATAATGGTCCTATAATTAGAGGGATTTCTTTTATCCCCGCTTTTAAAAATAGGTACAATGAGGTTTTGAGTCCAAGGTTTTGGGAATCCTTGTTGGATAACTAAATTCAAGAGATTATGTATGTGAGGGATGAGGATAGGTACTCCAATTTTTAATATTTCAACTTGGTAACCTTCGATGTCCTTATCTTTTCCTTTTGAGAGTCGCTTAACCCTAAACTTAATGTCTTCTATAGAAAACACTTCATCCTTTGTAGAGATGTTTGGCATGTTGTCCATGATGTTAAGGGATTCATACAGATTTTTAAGGTAGAAATCCCAATCCTTCAAGGGAATCTTATTATTTTATTTAGTTGTACGAGTTAGAATTTGCCTCTGTAATTTTTTAGGATCTATCTTAAATAGGTGCAAAAGCTTCTCTTGATTTCTATTTATATAGTCTCTTTTTCCATTTAGTTAAGGTTTTGTATCTATTTATCTTGTCAGATTTTAAAGATGCATTGGAAGCATCCCTAATGGATTTTCTAGCAATTTTACATTCATTGTCGTACCAAGGGTTAGTTGTACTATTTTTTCTTTTTACGTAGTACCTCAATAGAGAAATTGTTAATTGAAGTAGAGAGGGTTGTTGTAAAATTATGATATTTAGCTTCAATAGTGTTCTAATACAATACGAGTTTTAAAGCATTGTTTAAGTGTTTCAAGAAGAGATCAACTTTTTGTTTGTCAAAAGGTAAGTGCTATATATATATATAGCTTCACACCCACACCACTCACTCTCTTAGAGGGTGAAGTTGTACATTTTTGTATGGCACATCTTCACCCCTCGGGAATGTGGGTGGTGGAGGGTAAAGGAGTGCACTTGTGCATGTATGTGTGTGTGTTGTCAATAAATTTTACTCCACCCCTTCACCACCCACCTTCTTGTGGGTGAGAAGGTGTACGTTGTGTGTGTGTACATATTTTTTTCCCATTCCAAGGAAAACCACGCAAGTAAACCCAAGGGATTCTTCCCCATATTCATAAATGGCATCCCATTAAAATTATTGGCATAGACTAGTGTTCCTCACTCAAGGGAATTTGAACATGGCAGTTACTCGCACAAAATTATCCAAATTCCCAACAAGATTGGTGACAACTAATTAATCTAATCACTTGGGTTAAACAATATAAATTGTTTGGAAACATCTCATCCCACCCTCAAGCACTTAAGAAAGAGTGAAATTATGTGTACCTTCGCACTTAAGAAAGAGTGGCATTATTAGTATCTTGCCACTTGAGAGAGAGAGAGAGAGCCCAACAATATTAGTGACAACCAATTAAGCTAACCACTTGGGTTAAAAATTATAAAATGTTTGGAAACATCTCATCCCACCCTCAATCCCTTAGGAAAGAGTGAGAGAGAGATAGCATGTCACATAGAGAGAGAGAGAGAGAGAGAGAGAGAGAGAGAGAGAGAGAGAGAGAGAGAGAGAGAGAGAGAGAATAGTGCTTGTTGGTGACAATGCCATACAATAATCTGCCCAAAAGCTACACTAACAATATTGCATGTACAATCTATGGAAAATTATTAGTTAAGGCCATCTTATGAAACCAAAGTAATGAAAAGAATGTAGATCCTAATATTTATAGAGAGACTTGATATACTAAGTAATTTCCTAAATTCTACAAAGGGTCTGCCCTTGTTTTCTTGGGTCTCTTTTGCTTATTTTTGTTTTTTAAATAAAGGTGTTGAAATATCATTGTTCCATAGTTTTGGGCTCCAAGAGTTTAATTCTCACTGGAACTTACAATCATTTTATTCTCAAAGTTCTTGTTTTTTTTTGTCATTTTATGATATTGTTCTTAGACTTGAGAATGAGGAGGTGATGTGGGGGCGTTTTTTCAACAAAACTTTTTTTATGTTTGGTTGGAGTCGGGGGATTATATCACCTCAAGCTCGCTTAGCACCTTACTAAAATGTATTATTTATTAGGATGAAGATCGATTGTGGCTAGATCTAATGAACTTATCACTCTTGATATATGTTGGTTTAAGGATTTTTAGGTAGAACCCAAAATAAGATGTCATGGGAATTGAACTTGGATTAGTTACAGTAAACTCTCACTAGTCAAAGCATGTTTGATTTGAATTTTATGAGAAAAAAAAAAAAAAAAACTTGTTAAAGATTAGAATCAAGTTGCACAAACAACCTCACCACACACTTTGGACCTTGGAAATATTCCATCACTACACAAGGTTCATTTGAAAGATTCTCCTCACTAATGATTTATGAGCCTCAAGTTTGATTTGATGTAGTCTATCTCAACAATGTTCCACCTTGAAAAGGTTCAACAAAGGCTCCTTGATAATTTGAAGAGGTTTTAGATTCCTTACCCTTACATTGGTGTGTGACATATTTTTTTGAGTTTTAGAAGCCTTGAAGTCTTCTTCTAGTCATCTACAATCTTGAATAATCTTCAGACTATGTTGGTAGGAAGAAGTTTCATAAGGAAATTTGTTCAAGGTTTTATGCATGGTACATTTTGCTTCATTTTTTGTTGGTTTGACATGTGCATGCCAAGTACTTCGGGTTGAATTAAATAAAATTTGCAACAAAAATGAACATTTCATATTCTATTGTATACTTAAATACAACATTTTCATAAATGTGATTAAATATTTATTTATAAAAAAAATTATATGCATAACTTGTCATTTAAAAAAAAAGAGAGGGAAGTACATCAAGACTTGCTTGAGGGAAGTAATAACATCGTAGGGTAGGTAAAAAAAATCTTCTAGGATGTCTTGGTTTATAAATTATTATTGAAGTGACCAAACTTGGTTAAGGTGGCTAGGGTTATGTAGTGCTAGGAGATAGGGCTAGGGTGATTGGAGGTTGATCTCAAGGATGGAGTTGGACTTGATATATTACTCAACATATCTACTAGAGTGGGTCGAAATATTTTCACTTGGTATGACTCGTATCTTATCCCTACTTTCAAATGTGATTAGACATGAGAGATGGGCATATGCATCAAATGAAACCTATGTGTATGCAACCCTACAAGATTTAGTATATATTTGGAATGGAAGAGGTACAAATCATAGAGTGTGAGACATCAAAGCTACTATAAGTGAAATAAAGAATAGGGTAGGAGTGTAGGTGACAAGGAAATTTTCTATATATTTAATTATTTGTTCTCTAATAGACAACTACTCCTTGTGTCAGTAAAGTCTAAGGTAGATTCATCACTATGAAAAGTCAACCTCCAAGAGGAAGATCTAATTTTTAACTCCTTATTTATGTTTGGAGAGGAGCTAAGTACAATCCATAAGGAGGACATGGTATAGTGAAATGAGCTTGAAGGTATTAAGAAGGGGAAGGAGAAGGCCTAGTCTGTGGGTGATGTGGATAGAGAGGGGAGCAGAAGGATCAAAAGAAGTGTGTCATGGCATTTCCACTATTAAGAATGGAAATAGATATGTTAAACAAAGCACTTCTAGATTAAGTTAGTGCTTGGAGAAGATGTGAAAATGAACCAATTTCTTGAGTTGGTAGACCAAGAACTGGTAGGATTTTCACAGTAGGAACTTCTATGAGAAAACCTTGAAAACCTAGATGGAGTCTAAGTGATGGAAAGTAGTTAGATACTTTCCAGTTTCCAAGGTATTAGCAAGTGGTTGGGTTGCTTTTATTTTCAGGTTAGAGATGGATGCTTCTAAAGTGTTGAATGGTAACTAAAGATGGGGGAACTCACATAAGTTATTAAAAAAGGAAGCCCTTTCTTTGACTTGAGGTTGGAGAAATTGATAGTTCATCTAGTTTGGGTCGAGTTACCAAGAATCCCTCTTGATTTCTAGTTGATTAAGGTTTTTAGGAAGATTCAAAATATCCTACGCTCCTTTATTGAGGTAGGCGTGCACTTCCAAGCTTCAAGTAACTTCACAATCACCAAGATTTTGGTGGTGATGACCTAGATGAGGACATGACTATGGAGAAAGGGAATTTGGTCCACTACCAAACCCTTGATTATGTGGGAGTCCCCTTTAGATTTGTTTGATGCCATAAATATGTCCATGTTATCATGGATTTCATGTGTAAATTCATGAAAGAGTCTTGGGTAAAGAAGGTGGGGAAGGTGTACCCATAGGAGAAGGACATGCATGAGGTGCTTAAGGGAGGAGAAGGGGTTTCTATGAGGGAAGATATAATGATGGAAATTAAGGGCTCAAAGATTGTGTTGAAGAAGGATAGTATTCCATATTCCAAAGGGTTGGAAAAGGATATTATGGTGGAAAACAGAAGTGGAACCTGGATCTCAAGGGGGAATCGTATAACAAATGTGGATGAAGGTGATAGTTTAGGTCCATATCCATAAGGGAAATTATATCTCCAAGCACCATGTGAAGCTAATATGGGTAAGTGTGTTTATGACTATCCTTTAATTATTTCAACTAATCAGAATTCCCAATTAAGTGACAAAGAAAAATGGCCAAATTTGAGGGTCTATGAGAAGGGAAGATCTTTGAAAAATAGAAAGAATAGTCGAGATTGTGAGACCCATCTTACCAAAGGCCTTATTTTGGAGGCTCTAGGAGGAGGGATTCATCAATCCAAACTCAAGGAAATAGGGAATCTCATGAATAATCATATCCATGATATTTCAAGGGGATTGGTTCCCTTAGAGGGCACCCTAAGAACCCCCTAAGATATAGGCAAGTTACAACAGTTTCCTCAACCCTTGGGATGGAAGGAGATTTTAGTATGGTCAGGTTTAAAGGAGGGGGAGGAAATATCACCTATCCTTAGACTAATCTAAAAACAGTAAGGAGATTCATATTTGAAGATAAAATACTATTGATGGGCGATTTATAACATGCTAAACCATAACGGAGGTTTAATCATTATTTTAATGTCTTTAAATGTTCAAGGGTTGGGAAGTCCCTCTAAGAATCAAACCCTTAAAAGGATTTTGGAACTCCATAGGCCTATTAAATATTGATTTAGAAAATCATGGGAGAAAAGGTCAAGATCTTGAGTGATTTGGTTAATCTATTATGGGATTGGGAGTTTATCTCTATTTACTCAATAGGTAGATTAGGGGGGCTTATTACTGGATGGAGGAAAATATCTCTAAGGTTTTGGAATTCTATTTTAGTTTATTTTGGTATAGGTGTGGATATATTCTCTGAGGAGCTAGTGGAACAGTTCATAGTGATTAATATGTATGGTCCTTATGAAGATAGAGTGACAATTTTGTAGGATTTATATGTAGAAGAAACATTGAAGCAAGGGAACATAATTCTGGGAGGGGATTTAAACTCATTTTTTTTTACTGCGGAAATGAGAAACTAGTCAGGAACGTACTCATGTGACACATGGTCGTGTTATCCGACTGCTACCACTATAACCCCATGCATGCCAATGCATCCCCTCGTGCAGCACACAAGGCTAGTTGAGGGTTTCGAACCGATGACTTCACATAATGGAGTGCCTTAATAGTTGTTGGCACAAGGGCAGACCGAGGGTTCAATGGTACAACAGTGCACCAAACAAACCCTAACTACCGGACCTTTCGGCAACACCTGCGAAGCAGATGAAGTCTCACCCGAGGTAGAGTCATGGGTGGTTGTAGGACTCAGGTGTCTGCAACCTTAGCTAGGACACAGATCTGTGATTGTAATACTTAAAAGGGCACTTAGCACCAAAAATTCATCAATATTTAACCACTATCTACTCCACAGATAAAACAGAGCATCGCATCATTCATCCAAATCTTATGTATCTAAGCACTTATCATAGAGGGGTAGATTAGATTTAGCAGATTCAAGCACTAAGCACATTCAAATAGTTCAGATCTAGCATCCATATACATCATTAGCACAAAGAATAAACAAATCTATCTATTTATATCATATCACTTAGCAAGTAAAGACATAAATACATCAAGACATCACACAAAGCATAGCAACACAGCATATACGTGGTTCACCCCCACCCTGGCACTAGTACATTTGGGTCAAATTCCAATGGTGCGTTCGACGTAATTGCCACTTTATATTGTTGGGATAACAACAAACAATGGACCCCCTCAAACGTCGTTTCACATGACGTCTCTTTTCCGACGACATATATTTCATCGTTATTGTGACGTCTTGGAGGTGGCAAGACTGACATTTTGAATGTGGTAAGAGGGACGTCTTGAACGTGGCAAGAGAGACGTCTTTAACGTGGCAAGAGAGACGTCTGGAACGTGGCAAGAGAGATGTCTTGAACGTGGCAAGACTGACGTCTTGAAGGTGGCAAGAGAGACGTCTAGAACGTGGCAAGAGTGACATTAAGAGGTATCATCTTCGACGTGGTTGCTATGGGAGAGACACTCCAAGATGTCGCAATAGCGACTGTGTTGTAGGTATTTTAAAAAAAATACAATATCAATACTGAGAGGGACAGGTACATTAACCTTTGCTAAGATACAAGCCATATCAATATTTAAATCTATATCATCGGTCTTAGGCAAGGTTGGTTGAGGAGGAGGACTAACTTCCAATGGTAAAGGGGGTCTTGTCTAATGAGGTTTAGGATCACTAGGATATGTCTCGGGTATGTTATCACATGAACTCACAATTGTTGAGTTAAATTCCAAAAGCTCAAGTGCAATCATCCGTAATAAGACTGCAAAAATATACTAGAGAGTAAGTCCTTGTTTTTACATAGGATCAAAATAATAGTGTACTTTCTTGGGTATGTCGAAACAAGTGCCATCCGATACAAGATCCTATATACCAATGAGATAGTTGAGCAACAGAAATTCCAGAGCCTTCACTGAAACCTCTGACAATTTGTTTGACATTTAGCAGACAATTATATCATCAATAATACAACTTGAAGTCATCGCAGGTATTGCTTTGTATCCTTTGGCTAGCACAACAAATTCACACGTAGCATGCAAGTGTTCTGTATATATACATTGAGCAGAAGAGCAAATTCATAGAATGCAAATTGTAGAAATTCGAAACAACCATAACAGATTTGGACTCCAGATATAAAGCTCATAATCTCTCATGCCAAGACATTTGAAAATTCCAAACCATGTAAAATTCAATATCCCAATACTTGGTCAGAACAAGGGGCGAAAAAAGACAAATTTAAATACTTCAACAACTATAGCAGATATGGCCTGCAGATATACAACACATATATATTCCAAGTTTAGTTTCAAATAAACCAATGTTATTGTTATATACATAGCTAACCCATCTAGTTTCAAATAACAACCAATGTTAACTGTCATATACACAGTTAATCCATGTAGTAGATATATTAAGTGACTAAACATCAGTCATTTTTCATATCATTTTTCGATAACAAATGTTAGTCGGCCCTCAAAAGAATATTTGTCTACACCACCACCATATAAGTTGGCCAT
>ML784536.1:248861-263331 GCA_009831015.1 Picea engelmannii | reverse complement strand
CAAAAGGGAAATGAACATCTAACACACATTAAAGTGCCTCTACAAACTAGTGGGCCAACCACGCTCCACCTTGCATTCAAGCTATGTCTATAAGAATTGAGATATGCAACAATAGCACACTAAATCCATACCTGATATACTCTTTGTATCTGGTTCCTTTGAACTCTCTTCATTGCTTGTCATTGTTGATTTTCCCCATGTATGTGCATTACATAAGAAGGTAAGATTAAATAACCTCCCTTATCATACCTAGAATGAATTAGAGTAGTTATTTTTAATACCATGCTCCTTTTCAAAATAATCGGCATACCAAAGCAAGTTCTGTATAGTATTGATTACCAACAAACTGAATGGAACAAATTCAAATTAGAAACAACAATCCTATATTGAAACAACAGGGACAATATTAAAGCAAATACAATCAAGACATACAATTATAAACTGCACAGGTTTTTCATTGGCTACAAGTTTTAATAGCAGGTTGAATGCTTGTAAAGTGAGATGAAACTTTTGAGAGGCCTCTGTAGCATTTTTCAGTTTGCTACCCCAGTGGAAATAGATGGCAATTTTTATTTTCATACAAAATATTTTCTATTTTATTCCTTTGATAATCTTTGCAATACAGAAATTCATAAAATAGCCAAGATTTTTCTGAATTACAATATGTTGTGCTCATGCACTTTGTTAAGAGTAAGGCATATGCATGCACAACCCTCCAACAAACTCAAACATCACTGGTTTGTCGTATAACTGCAAATTTCCTTTCAAAACTTGATGAAGACAATAGGAATTTTATTATGCCAAATCTCTTGTAGAACAAACTCATACCATGTCCAAAGAATAGGTTTGACCAACATTGGCATGTAAGGGATCACCATGTGCCTTGCCTGTAAAGGAAAATAAACATTCATAGTAAGGAACAGTAAAAGAGTAATGCATTTTTAAAGCTTTCTTTCTTTCTTCTCAAAGTCCTGTCAAAAGATATAAAACGGACATCTCAAGAGCTCACACTTTCTCAAACCCCTCAGTTTTGTGGGCAACCATCTATAGAAAAATAAAGTTTGATATCTTGAGAAACGTTTTCCAAAAATCTATTACTACTTAATGACCACATCAAAAATTAATCTTAGATGATTTAAATAATCCCTCAATAATATGGTCAGATTTTTAGCATATCGTTCTTTCAAGTCCCCTCTTCACCAGGGGATCACATTCTATAACACCAAATCTCTTCAAAACCTTCGTGAGTATAATAAAAACAACAAAATATTTATGAATAGGGATTCTTATTCAAGATTAAATAACTTCCTCAACTAGACTTTACAAAAAGAAATAATAATAAATCATGGTGCAAGTAAATTACAGAGTAATAAACTCAAAATTCATATAGGAAATATTTATTACGTACCAATCATTACTGTCCTCAATGTGTGCTTAAATGCATGTCTAATTTATGGAGGTCATTCTGCTGACTGATCAACCGGAGATTGTATGAAGGCTGCTTGTAATAGGAGCTCTATCAAATGACTTCCCACCTAAGATACACAATAGTAAACATCACAAATATTGAAATCAAAAAGAAAGACATAAATCACATGCCATCATATCTTGCAATTGAAATCCTCACCTTAACCTGCAGAACATTACCCCAAGGTTTTGAATCATCCCTTTCTTTAACAATATTCCTCACTATTCATCCTTTCTACTTTTTCATCAAATCTTTTAAATGATTATGAATAACTTATTTTTCCTTAGTTATTGTTTGTGCTTCCTCTACTTTGTTCTTAGTCCTTTTTGGGGGTTTTTTCTTTGTCTTTTCCAAGAAGTTATGAACCTTAACTTGAAAAAAAAAAAAATTTAAAAAAAAAAAAAATTAAAAAAATAAAATAAAAAAAGGCTCCACATTTCAATGATCAAATTGGAAATGTATGTCACAGAGAAAACCAAAAAATCATATTAATCTCACGCAAGCCTCGTATAAACATTAGAAACACCAAAGATATATCAAGATCAAAAGGATGCCAAAGTTGCAAGCCTGGGAAATCCATACATGCAACTACTAATACATTTTTTATGACAAAATTACACAACTTCCATAAGCGAACAAGAATATAGAAATTATCTACATAAGACCTTCAACAAACATAATTCCTTTGATTGAAGTACTCAAGCATTCAACTTCATACTTTTGTATTATACTTTTTGCACTCTTTCAAAATGAGTTGAACCATGCTCCTAAGTCCTGATATGTTCGTCCCTGGAGCCATAACCATTTCTTCTTGATGATAGAAAAATTTGTATCGTTTAGTAAGTAACCTGGCTAACCCTCAACTCATGAAACAAAATTTAATCCCCTGAAGACGTAGTAGCAACATTTTCCCTCTCCATGCATAAAGTGTTCCCCTATAGGGCCAAAACCATTCTCAAGTTTCAATATTGGCTATATTCGTTAGCAAATGAAAAATGGCCATATTATTTCTTCATAGAGTGGAGATAAAACAGAATTTTGATGACCTAAATTTTATATAACATGGATAAACTAAGTATGTGGATTGTCCTATTATTTCTTATTTTACTTAAGTAAGGTTGCATATGAAACCCATAAGACTCAGATAACCTTTGATATATGGCATACAGGATTAAGCCTATGTGTCATGTGTCACTGTGTCAGGCACACTGATACATGTCACAAGCTAGGTCAACATATATGGCACGCTGACATGTGTGAAATGCTAGGTCATCACATATGACACGTGTCGGACATGTTGATCTAGCATGTCGCAATGTGCCTAACATGTTGGGTGAAAAAAGCAAGCCCACGGGAGGGGAAAATCTTATAAAACAACTATTTCTCCCTGATTTTGTCACTCTCACCTTCAAAAAGTTGCACTAATGGTTTGCAGGTTAAGGAAGAAAACAAGATTTGAAGGGATTCTAGGATATTTGAAGGGATATTAAGTTTGTCATTTTTCCAACAATAGCATTCTTCTGCATTCATACCACAGAAATCATAGCTCGATCATCAAGGCTTGTTGTTAAAGGTCAAAGGAAAGGGGAAAATGTAAGTTTTGGTGTTGCTCCCCCTCCTCCAAGTTCGTTTGTTATTGTTACTCCTTCGTCCACCGCAAGTGGAGCTCCCATCGCTGGAAATAACCCTGCTGCAGAAAGAAAGCAAGCTAAAGGAAACAAATACCCATTGTGGAAATATGTAACAAGAAACCATGAGCCCACAGGAAAGCTTGTTGGGGGAGGAAATGTTGTTTGGACATGTAATTTTGTCGTGGAAAATTCAAGAGCACCTACTACCATGTTAAGGGCCATTTATTCACCCTCAAGGATAGATAAATTGGAGCATGTGAAGTGGTGTCTCTAGGACAATAAAAAATATGACAAGAGAGAAATCTATTGACTTGGAGAAGGTGACAACCCCGGGGTGGCATTTCATCCAGCAAGGAAGAAGGCAAGCTCCTAAAGGTGGTCCAATGGACAAATCTGTCATCAAGGGCTGTGAGAGGAGGTTAATCTTACCATTGGATTATTTTCTATCTCAGCTTCATTTCATTTAATGTTGCATGGTCTCCTTTGTTAAGATGTGCTAAGCTCTAGTTGAACGTGCTCCAATTATGTAAGTGCCTCCTAGTTCAAAGAAGCTTAGAACCACGTTGTTGGATAAGGCAAAGGAAGAGGTGGAGAAAATCCTGGCACCTATTAAATCATCAAGTGTTAGTATTGTTGTTGATGGATGGAAGGATGTAGCACACCATCCACTTATCAATTTCATGGTATCATCACAGAATGGACGAGACTCCTTGAAAGCAGTGGATGTTTTTGCAAAATACAAGGATGTGCATTATATGGCTGAATTGTTCATTAAAGTCATTAATGAAGTAGGTGTTTATTCATGTGTAAAAATTATCACAGAGAATGTTGTTTGCAAGGCTACCAACATAAATATCTACAAATATTGTAGACACTTTCCATTGTTCAATGATCAATCTTTGGATTTAACATTTAATCTATTGCTTCATATTTTACATAGATGTAAGAGTTAATTTACGATGCTTACCATATCCTCAATTTTATACAAAATAGTACCAATGCCCTCACAATCTATAAAGAATACATCTATCATTGTTGAAGATTGTAGATACTCAGTTTGCCTCCTCATTCATCATGCTTAAGAGATTAAGGGAGGTCAAGACTACTCTTGAAAAGTTGGATCCCTGGTTATTTCAAAGGTTTTGTCTTTCTGGAGAAAGAAGGATCAAAATAATTTTAAAAAGGTCAAGAATACAGTGTTTGATGATGGTTGATGGAAGAGGGTAGATCTAATCATTAAGATCATGAACCCTCTGATTTCTTTGTTGCAGTTTGTAGACACAGACCAGCCCATCTTGGTAGAGATGTTTATGAGGGGCAGGACTCCACGATGGAGTCCATGAAGACCATTATTTTAGAGAATGAGTGTCCTCAGTATAGGACATCAACAAAGAACTTGTTCAAAAACATACAGAATAATCATGTCATCAGGTGGGAGAAGAATTGTACACCTTTGTATTGCTTGGATCATGATCCATAAACGTGGGGCTTATAACCCACATGCCTCACAAACACAAATCCTCTGTGGAAATAAAATCTGATCTATGTTCTTTGTATGATGCCGAATCCTATCTTCAGAATTGATTCCAAGGCCTTTGTTCCAGATTGGTCTCCTACTTAGGATCATTTTTCGGTTGTGGAAGGTCAGGACCAATGCTAGTCTCCACTATTCCAATGCACTCTCTCTGTACATGGATGGCTACAGCCAGCCTCTGTAGGTGATGTCAAATAACAACAAATCTTTATTGCGTGAACTTGGCCCAGACTCTGCCTTAAATAACACATCAAGACTTCTATGCTCACTCATCAAATGAGTGAAGCAACTATGTTAATTGTTTGTGCAATTAGACAACAAAATTGCAATGATCTATCTCTTTCAATCTCAATGCTTCACCCTATGGTTTCTTCATTGGAAGACAAAGCAATGCATAACCATTTATATCAGCCCACCAATCAGAATACTATCCACAACTGTCTTCACTGGTCGCTTGCCTGGAAAACAAGGCATAAGAGATTAGATATGCTCTTGCTCTAAACTATGGTAGCTAAGTATCAATATTGTCTACAACGATGCTTTATACAACACTTGATTCCACAATACTCCAACAAATAATGTCACTGATAAGAACATCCCCCTTCAATTTTTTTCTTCTACAAGGAGAGGGTCGCTTCAACACCATCACAGGGGAGAACATACCATGGTCACTTGTTGTCAATCTAACACTCAAGGATAACAAGAAGGAGATTGATCAGTGTGTATTCTCCTGGAATCAATTCCAACAATTATAGGAGCACTCTCATAATACTAAATCACGCCAGCATAAATGAAGACAAGCAACGCCCCAACAACAAATGAATTATATCGATCCAGCTCATAATTGAAGAGAAGAAACAGTTTCCATGTCTCATTGCCCAGTATTAATAGGCGTATCATGAAATGGATCCAACGCATCAATGGACAGTAATATTTCTATCTCCCAATTAACTTAGCGTATTAGTGTTGGCTGCAAGTTGTAACTTAACCCAAAACGCTATGGAAGGAGTAACTACAATGTGGTTTCACCATTTTTAACAGAACCCCACTCTATATTGTAATTTCATCCTTCCACAAACTATTGAATGAGTCAATTTGAATTCTGGAGGAGATCTACTCATTGTCAGAGAACAAGATACCCAATGTTGAGTGCGTACGGCCCTAACTAAAAGTCCAACAGCCTATGGAAGGAGTAATATGCTACGTGCAAAAAATTGAGTATATCAACTTAGATGGAAAGCTTCAACGGCTATGTAGTTACAGACATCAATCTCACTTGGCTAATTGGATGGATGACCCATGTCTATTGGCCTAGAAATCCAAATAGGAAAACCAACTTCGAATGGTTGCTCAATTTTTGTTTTTGACAATTGCAAGGTTACAATGCAGGCCATTCAGCAATCTACATAAACAGCTTCTTCTTCTACATCCTCTCCTCTCATCCAAAAGACCCTTTGTGCATCAAACAACAACATTCCATTTCCTATTATAATATCTATTTACATACTCTATAACATTGTCCAGATATTCAACCTTCGTGAGACGAATGCACTTACCCATGTTGTTCCAGAGGCTCGCAACCTCTCTATTGCTTTGGAGGTGGTTGCTAATAATTCCACTTTGTCTCAAAAATTTCACATCCTCTTCGACGTCGATCATCCGATTCATGAAATCGGTATATCATGTGAAATCCATCACATCGGGCGCGACAGAAGCTTCGGATGCCACTAGATTTAGTATGTAAAGGAAAAATGATACATACTAATGTATCGTCCTTATAATTTTTGTATGAATCTCCACGCCCTTCCATAGTGATGCCGAATTGGCGCATGTTGGAAGAACAGTAGCAAATGTGAAGTGATTGGGTTGGAGACCTGTTCTTGACATCTGGTGAAAGAGTGTCAATGCCTCCTCAGGAATCCCATCCATTATGGAAGCAGCAATCATGACGGTCCACGAGCACGCATTTCGTTCAGGCATTTGGTCGAATACTTTGAAAGTGTCCACCATAGTGCCACACTTGGCATACACGTTGAGAAGTGTGTTGTGTAAAAGTGCCACAAGGATTCTATGTGTTGTTTCTCTTTTCAAAAATCAGCATGACCTTGGCAATATTACAAGCATAATGAAGTCAATAACCAAGTGGAGGAAATCGTAGATGTTTATTACTTTATATGGAATTCTATAAGTGAAATAGAATTTAGCATCAAACAAAGGTAACAACAACATGTTTTTATTATACTTGTCCAACACAACAGGGAGAGTTTCTTTCTGAGTTTGAAAAGTGCTAAGTAAAAAGCTAAAACTTCTACAGAAGTACCAATAGATCTTTCATGGATTAACTGGATATGGTTAAAAAGTATAAGTGCTCGTCTCTATGGAAAATTAGCTGAAAGAAAATGGGTAGAGATCCCAACCTTCTCCATCCTGGTCCATTTCATCTGTCTCGTCTTCAGATAATGTCCACTCACTACTTCGTTTTCTTCGTTCTCTACTTGAGGATGCAACTTCGCTCAAGGAAGATCGTATTGCTTCTGCATGTGCAGCATCACCTGGGTCCATTTATCTATCTGACAACAGTGATATAGATCCTAGAAATAATATTCACTTCAATCAATAACAAGCATCTATTTGAATCCTTGAGGTTTGTATACATGAAAATAAAAAGACACATGCACATTTACCATTGTTGTAATTTGGCTGATGGAATGGAGTTTTAGGCTCATCGATTTTCTTCCTTATAGGTTTGTTGGCCTCTATTTCTTCTAATTTTATTTCATCCCAGATAACTCGAGCCCTGCTTCCAATCATTAATATCAAATGGGAAGAATAAAAGATATGCCAACCAAGCTTTGATGGAAATATTCATAAATGCAATTCTAAGATACTAAGCTAAGACTCAATGGAAAAGCATCTTTATTTCCTTCGTTTCATACCAATAAGTTTAGAGTGTGCAATTATTATATGGATACCTTCTCATGAAATTCATGATACAACCCAGGTGGTCCAACAACAAGAAACCTTGATCTGTCATCTCTTGATAAATTTAAAATTAGTATTCTATTTCTTTTTGATTAAAAATAAAATATATGAATAATTTTTAAAAAGCATCTCCATCTTCAGTGTAAAGGGAAGACCATCCTACTGGACATGATCTTAGGATTCATAACATAAAAAGAAAATAAGGCTATCAAGTGTAGAATCAAGAACAGAGGAATCGATTTAACAATAGTTTGCCCAAGCTATGGAACGTCCAATTATCATTACAATTATAACAACGTATGAAACTCTATTGGGCTTTCTACTTGTTGGTGCCCACTTCAAACCTTATTCCTCCACAAGACAGTTTCATCAACCCCGATTATATAGATTGCTTATGAATGTTTATAGGACATGTGGAAGGTAACATAACTGTTGTGAAAACTCAAACTTTGACCATACAAAAGAAGTTGGAAGTGGAAACCAGATGCACCACTCCCAAAATAGAAAAGGAAAGGTGATGTATATGTTCTCTGGTTAGAATGATTTTGCTTGTGAGATGGAAAAGCTCGATCCTCAAACATAGCTATATGCTTATTAGGCAACCATGCTCTAACAATGGCTTGGGAGGTTAGTTTCATCCATAGTTACATTGGAATTTGATCAACCTCCCCCCCTAAACTACCAGTACCAGATCTTCCCTGGATCTGTTTTGGGTATGACTTCGCATATCAAAAACAAATCCAAATGGATCAATTTAAGATTTGTTTTTGGTCTGCAGATATGTACTAGAACGGTCCAAAATTCACATTTTTACCAGGCAATATATACAGTAACATTAGGAAAGCTAATAATAGGAAATTTAATTCCATAGCATTTCCAGCCTTAATGTCCATACCAAATTTGCCACAATTCCAAGGTCATAAGGCTCCCAGCATAACTGAGACAGACATAACACTTGTAGACTGAATAAATCACAATCCTTCTCACAGATTCTTCGAGTTAGCTAGATTAAATAAAAAACACAAATATTCATGTATAATCGATTGCAGAAAATTTCAGAGAAACATTTTGCAAATGGCAAAATGGACTATGAATAATACATACAAAACTTGTGACCAGATATACCACTTTTCCATGTCATGATTTTATTGAGAATATGATATCATTGGGAATAGCGGTTACTACTAATTTAACATAATCAACTAACATTGAAACATGAAATAGCCTGGCAGGCTAGCTCAAGTGGTTAAGTACTTTGAGATTCATGAAAGAGGTCTCAGGGTCTAATCCCTGAGCTGGCTGCCTCTATTGCATGCTTCACCAGATGGCCCTACTAGGTTAGACATTGTAATCAGTACCGACAATTTGCACTGGTTAGCATCTGCAAAATGCAGGGAAGTGCCTGGGGGTTTCTCCATGGGTTTTCCTTGAAAAAAACATTGAAACAGTAAATGCAAGAGAACCTTATCAAGTGATGAAAAAACTTCACCATTTTAGTTGCTAGGGTGCCTAGAAGAGAGTTTATCATATAAATGCATATTTATATAGGCAAATTGGAATGTGAACTGGAAAGAAGATTGGCTCATCAGGCCATCGTACCACTACCAAATTGGTGTACCTGTACTGTGCAACTCAGGTCTAATCCACTTTGTAGTAAAGAGAGTAGAAAATGCTAAAAAAAAATCCATGAAATATACAGAATACAATCTTAAAGGCTTGTCTTATAAAGGCCATTTGTGGTGCACGACCTCTTCGGGTCACCAAGACTAAAATAGTTTCCAGGCTTCGGAACAGATTGAGACAGAGGACACTATTACATTTTCAGTGAAACCGTACTTCAATGAATGCACCATTCGAATATTTGGGTATTTTGGTCAAACAATGAAGTAGTGTTTTCATGTGGCAATTCCATTCTAGTCATTGGTTTCATTCGTATACAGTCCTCATAAAACCCAACGTCTCCCGTAAATTCACTCTACTTGATGTGGGCATGGATCACCTTACCCTCTAGTAGGGCTAATCTTTGAATACATCCCTGCAGAAGAAAAATATACATAGAGCAGTCTAAACGTTTACCCGTGATACCCAAAATGCCTAAAGCCTCACTGAAGTGGCCATGTTTATAGAGTGTCGAGATGGTCAAGAGATGTGGGCTCCTTATTTCTCCTGTGAGGTGATCTCCTATGTCCCAGCTTGCTTTCGATCGGGGTCGGCTGAGTTTTTTTAGTGTGGGTTCTGAAATTTGGGCGTAGTACTGTTCTTGGGTGTGGTTTTGTTAAGTCGGGGTTTTCAAATTTGGGCGGCAAGGGTTTTCAATAGTGGTCAGGTTTTGTTTGCTAATTTTTTTTTTGTTTATAATATATACTAGCACAGCCACATAATTGTGGTTGTGGTTGATGAACGTCGAAAGATATATTCCATTTGCAAATAATTCTCTCTTGGCCTATTTCATTTACAAATAAACTTTAATTAATATATTAAAGTTACAAACAAACCCTAATTTTAGTAGAAATTTTAATTAAAATTTTAAAATGAAATAGTATGATATACAGTTTCACCTGAAATTTACACTTATTAACATAAACATGTACAATAACTTCTTGAATGCTTGCGTTTACATAATTTTTATTAGGGCTTATAGCTCCAATGTATTATACCATTGTAGGATTGGGTGCAAGTCCGCCTGTTGTAGAATTAAAATTAACGTTGGTCAAAGTGGAATATGAAGTAGATACAATCTGAAACACAAATATCTTGAAACAATATTAATTTGCACATGGGCATGGGCTTAAGAAATAGTATAATAATATCATTGTTACACAAACTTAATATTAAAAAAAAAAAAAACATTTATTATGCTCGCATAACAAATAGTTAGAAAAAACAATCATAGTAATCTGGACAATCACAGTAAAAACATAAATAGTTAGAAAAAACAATCACAATAATCTGGACAATCACAGTAAAGACATAAATATGAAAAAATTACTACTTTCAGACCAAATTAGATGATCAAATGCATGGTCTTGCATGGTCTCTGAAACCTTTATCTTTTCATGATTCGGGCAATCTTGTTTGTTCTAAATCTTTCCTCGATCCTTCTCTTTTGGATATATGTATGGTTTTCGTTCTATGTCTTCAATTCTACGTCTCTGAATTTCTACTTTTAACAGTCGGATCTGAAGTATCAGCAACTCTTGTAATTCCAATTGACCGATCCATTAACACATTAATCCCAACGCATTAATCCTGACTGCATTAATCTAGTTAACTGGACAAGAACCTCCCTGCTGGGAGACCTAAAGTTTTGACAACTAGAGGGACCTGACAGAGATACAGGGCCCCAAAGGATTCAAACCACCCATTCTTCATCTTAATATTATTATTATTTTCCATTTCATCTCCCCAAAATATGAATTTCAATTGTAGTGGCCTAGAAGCCGAACTTTCACTGACCATTGTGACCACCATAAGCATGGCAATCAATATTACCAATAGTGCAGATGCTATTGTCATTTCCATATCACTCCAACCTAGAGAATTATTCTCTTAACAACTACAGAATAAGTAATTGATTGCAACAATATTAAAGAGGATATTCAATCAAGTTACATTTGAGTTTCATTCTCACACTTTTGCAGTGCAACTGATTAATCTCAACAACGGGACTAATCACAGACTACTCCGATCTTAATTCTTCAGAAGATATATAGCCACCAACACATTATGTTATTGGATGTGATCGACGGAGATTCATTGGTTGCGTTCTGATCGATGCGTACGTTGACCATGTCAGCCTGGTTTCTGGTCGGGTGAGTTCATAATTAAATTTTGTTGTTGTTGCGGCAACTTTGATGTCTTTGAGAAAAACGTAGGAGTGAGGAATTGAAAGAAGTTGGGAAAATTTACAATAGCAGAGTGGCCTCTCAAAGAGAAAGTTGCGACATCATGTGTGCAAGCTACAATTTATGGGTTGAGCCGAGTCAGATCCTTCACTGTTGTCTGGGCTACCGCTACCTAATTTTGAAGACCCACCTTCCCCCTTTCGATATCGATTCATAAATTGAACGCAAGCAAGAAAAATATTGATTTGCATTACCTAAAGACGACTTTAAACTGAAACACCAGAAAAATATCGATCTACATTAATTAAAAACGGATTTAAACTGAAACGCCAGAAAAATATCGATCCATAAATTGAACGCAGGAAAAACATGGCCACGGTTCACATCCCAAGTAGGCCAAACGTGGCCACGGTTCACATCCCAGCAGTTATACGTGCAATCCATTTGACGTAGTGCCTGCTAATCATCAAAACGTGGCAATAAAATGTTGCATAGATATTAATTCTTGTTAATCATCTTAACGTGGAAAGCATATGGCCTTACAGTAATTTCTTAATATGATTATGTAAATGTGAAAAAGTAAACATCTTAACGCATGCATTTATAAATGCAAGGAAGTTATCAACAGTAAATCTCATTCATTGATTTGGGAGGACGACTAAGAATATGCCAACATCTTCAATTGTTGGTCATAAGATTAAGATTTAAGGTTAAAAGATCATTAAATGTGCCCATTGCCAAGAAAGGCGTAATAATTAATATATATATATATATATATATATATATATATATATATATAATTTTATTTTTATTTTATTTTTTTAATATATGTTTGCTTTGGTTTTTTTATATATATTATATATTTTATATAATAATATAATTAATATATTATATTGAGGGTGTAACGGTTAAGAACATGAGTTTACTCCCTAGAGGTCGTAGATTTACGAAGATATGATTGCAATGACAATGAAGATGACACTGACGATGATGACGATGAAAATGGCGATGATGACGACAATGATGATGACGTTAATGGAGGACTTATTTGACCAAAATGTACTAGTCCTTATGGAGAAGTAACCAAATGACCCAATTAATTTTTCCAACGTCACCTTTGAGGGTTTTCAATACTAGTATGTATGCAAAGTCAATGGTTTTCTTTCATTAATACTATGAGTCCACACTCTAATCTACCATTGGTACAAATTATTGGTCTTACTACCAGCACATGGATTCAATTTACTTCCCTTGAATATATCCATTTCTTTGCCTCTGTCAGATGGGGCTACGACTCGACGCCAATCGCCAGTGTTGTAGTTAATGTTGATGGGTATGCCAAACCTTTGTAAATAAATCCACCACCACTTAAACAACCAGCAGCGAGCTCTATAAACCCTCAATCCATGGCTAATGACTCAACTCCACAACTATCAAGTCTAGTCGCTATGCTTTAACTCACAATCAAGCGGGGCTACTCGAATACTCCATCATACACAGTGCTACTTCGAGATAAATGCGGTAAATAAAAACAACGACCAGTGGTGCGGGTGGTGCTTGCTAGGTGGTTTTCTCCTCTGCCTCTATTGGATTGAGTTTTTCTATATGAACCTACCCTAAGCAACGAACGAACGATGTATGGGGAATCGAAACTAGTTTTTGTTGACTTTTGCGAGGTACCTCCTTCCCACCAACCTTCCTCCCACTAAGTTTATTGGCATTATTGTCATTATTTTTTTTTATTATTATCACTATTAATTAATTAATTTGTTTTTCATGTGATGCATCCTTACATTACATAGAATAGAACATTATCATGTCAAGAAATCCACCATTATGAGTTGGTTTGATTAGTTGATGCCTAAACACATCATCTAGCCACCTCCCCAATGTTTTTTCGACCATCTAGACACCTTCATTTTTATCCAAAACTCAACACTAGGAGTATGTTTTTCAATGCTCTTCAATGTTGGCAACAAGGTTATAGTCTAGGACACCAATACAAGTGGGGATACCATTGGATACTTGTGTATAACTATATCCTTCTTAAATCCAATAACACTATAGCCTCACACGTGGCTATCTTATATGCCATTCACTTTCACAACATGATCATAAGTCCTAACTTTCTTTGGTGATTACCTCATAACCAACACGAAATGACATAACATTCTTCATATGATCAACGCATTAATAGATTTTGAACATTCTTTATATGTCCAATATTTCTTACCTTTACCATACCCCACCTGGGTATCATTCATATAAATGTATTCAAACATCATAAACATATCAACTTATGATACTAAAGCATGGTTGAAGGAATTGTTATCCAATTTCTTTTCAGTGCTCATGCAACATTGGCATGACCAATTGCATACCTATAAGGTTTCCATCAACATATTTGATGTTACCTAATCCACTAGTGACTTATGCTGCCAAAGTACAGAAATATGCTAGAAAAGCAAGGGGCTACCCTAAATATGTTGTTGAACAGAGTTTCCCTGAATATGTTGTTGAACAAAGCATTGATATCTCTTCATGATTTCTCTCTCCTGGTCGGTTCCCTCTGCGAGCTCTCTCTCCTTGTGCCCGCCGCGAGTTCTCTCTCCTGGTCGGTTCCCTCTGCGAGCTCTCTCTCACGGTGCCCTCTGCGAGCTCTCTCTAACCATGCAACTTGTGAGCTCTCTCCATGTGCCCTCCATGAGATCTCTCTAACCCCGAGATCGAGCTCTCTCTAACCCCGAGCTCAAGCTCTCAGCTATCTCTGGTTGTGAATGGGCGTGAGTTCATGAATGGGCGAGCATAAAAGTATTTTCATGAATGGGCATGAGTATTTTCATGATTGGGCGTGAGTATTATCATTTCATACCTCTTAACATGAAATTGCAACCTCCTTCTACCCATTCAACTATTGAACATTACCATATAGTTTCAATTTCCCACAAAAAATTACCACCAAAGGTGTTGGAACCCAATGGGGGTCATTAAGGGAATTTTTCAAGGGTAC
>ML784536.1:218513-247123 GCA_009831015.1 Picea engelmannii | reverse complement strand
TATGTAATCAACAAGAAAATAGTGCATTGTTACCTTGCATGAGATGGGTAGATCTAAACCTTCTCTCCTCAAGGTTCTTTCCTCAAAAGGGCTCATGAGTCCAAAATCATCTCCATCTCTCTTCCCAAACTTCAAACAAGCAATTAGAGAATGTACAAGAATGGTTCCAATATGGGGAACCCAAGATAATTCTAATGACATAACCTTATAATTCAATACAAAGATCCTCAAATTAATGTATAGGAGGCCTTTTTATACGTGGAGGGTGATGATGGATTCCCTTAAAGAAAAATAAGATGAATGAGAGTAATAATGAAGGACCAACACTTGGCCTTGTCATAGGAGAGGTGAAAATGGGGGTGACACAAGACTTCTATCGACATAGATAAAATATGAGAGGGACATAGGTAAGAAATCATGAATTAAAATCCATGGGGGGATGACTAAATTGATGTCAGAATGAGGAAAATAGAATGAATATGTTTGTATATTTAGGTGGAGTAAACAAAATTTAACAATTATAATGACAAGGTGGAATGACACAACTAGATTAATCAATATTCATGCTTCAATCAACAAAACATTGACACCTCCATGGACTCATGGGGAAAATTCATGGAATATGAATATTTGTATTTAATTTTTATTCTTCTTTTATATTTAGTGGAAAGAATAAAAGAATGTGTTATGTTAATGAGAGAGGACAAGTATCAAGGTGTAAGAAAATCCATTATCAAGTGTGCAAGGGAACATAAGGGTGAAAAGCAAGTAGAGAAATAAGTGTGCAGGAAATGATGGACACCTTAATGCAAGCCCCCTCTCAAATGAAAATGTTTTTTATTCATTTGGAGCTTTGGAGCCTTGTATAAACAATAAGAAATAGGTGAGAAACAAAATGTGAAGTGTAGCAACAAATTACAAAAATTAGGTGGGAGCCCATAAGGGAGTGGATAGGAATTGAGAAGAGAAGAGAATGAGGTTCAAGTACCATCTAAGACTATAAAGGATCTCATTTGTATGGGGAACACTCATGATGGATGTCAAACTACAAAGGGTGCTAAATTGGGGTTACCCATCATAGGGAGGCTCTAAAATTGGACAAGTGTTAAAATAGGTGTCAAAGTACCAATGTCCAACCAAGGTGGACCCTAAGGTGATTGAATTGGAAAAAGGGTTTAAATGTGAATATGTGGAGGGAAATATTAAACCTATATGATGGCTTGGACAAATACTTATATAAGTCCATGAAAAGAAGGTGAATGATCTTGAATCCAAATGATAACATGTTCAAATTCCTACACCCAAGAAACAATGACAACCAAGAAGAGAAAAAACATAAATCCAACTGTGAAAATGGTGCTAAGGGTTAGGAAATAGATAAGTATGAGGTCCCCATATTGTGGATCATTGGAGGATGAAAGGAACAATTTCTCATTAGTGGGTGATTAATTGCCATGGTGTTCCTAAAAAGTGGTGGAAAACTCTACAATGCATTCAAATAAGGTTAAGACCTTCTTGGCTTTCACAATGGAAAACTCTACTTTGCTCGAGCTTGATAGTGTACCTTATGAGTAATATTAATATTAACATTATAGAAGGCCTTAGGGAATGTTGAAGTTAATTGTTCATTTATTATATGCAATAGATTGGTCATTATCTTTACATTGGATTCCACTAATATTAGATACTATTATAGACTTCTAGGATGTGGACACAAACGTGGCAAGAGAGACGTTTATGTCACAAACGTGGCAAGAGAGATGACTAGGTGGAAAACGTAGCAAGAGAGATGGAAACGTGGCAAGAGCGACGTTAATGTGGCAAGAGAGACGTCAACATAGCAATACCGACGTTATCATGCAATATGAATTATTTTTTTTAAATTTCCTCTATTTTCCGACAGTATGGACAATTTTGTCCATAACGTCGCAAATAGAACGTCGAAATATTTACAATTTGTACTAGTGTGGGGCTACGTCCACCAACTCTTCTTCTTTATTATCTTCAGTCAAGCTTCTTACAGGCACATAGCATCAAAACCCTACTCGTCATAGGACATGAGATCTGCACGCACCTCGCCAGATCCTCCTTCCCCGAGCTAGGATACAACACTAAGACTTCTACAGTCACTTGACTCAACTCTGCAAGATTCACACAGTATGCACAGAGCACTTTACAATCCTTCGATCACTAGCACTTAGCCCAATATCACACAGATATGCATATATGTGCCTTCTCCTTACATTGCCTAGACATCTATTTATACTTTACAAAATAGGCCTAATCATGGGTAAACCCATGGGCCGAAATCCCCATACCTGTTACATAATTCCAAATCCCAAAAAGGACCCAAAAAGGGGCCAAGATCCCACGATCTCTGCTTCGTCTTGCACTCCACATTCGACAGCTTGTTGAAGTCCCAAAATAGGTCAAACTTAACCAAGGATCTCTCAAAACTTGGTCAAGGGCCAACAAGCCCCCAACACTCACCTGTGACTTCCCCGAATCACTCTGATCTAGGTAGTTCTGCTTCGAAAGACTCAATCTTGGCTCGAGCTGATTCGACTTGTTATTGTGACATGGCCTCTTGTGCAGCGAACTCTTGGATGACTACCTGGTTCACAGGTCCCTCTAGGCGTTATTCAGCTGCAGTGACAACCTGCTCCAGTTTTTCTCCTCGGCCTTCGACCTCTGTGAACAGTTGGTAAGCCTTATATTGTATAGGTTGGAACCTCTAAGTTACTTCCATAACTCTTCTCTAGATAGTGTGGATCTTCTATTGGGCGGTGTGTTTCTCTTGGGATCGCTTCATTCTTTCTACAGCTGATAGGGGCTTCAACTGCGCTTATATCATTTCGACGTGATACTTCACCTCTTGGAGCTGCGACTCCAGTGCCTTTAGTTATGGATTCTCAGTGAGTTTCTCGTAGGTCTAGGCATTGCGATCAGTGAGTTTCTTACATTCCATAGCAAGGTATTTTATTCTCTCAACTGCACTTCGAGCAGTTGCTTCTCTTTGATCCATTACATCCTGTGGAGTCTCGGGCATTGTGCGGAGCTCTAAGTCTGCTATGTGTTGATGTAGTTGTTGGATAGCTTCTGCGAGCTACTCTACTTGCTGCGTGACTCAGTCTTCTGCCTTTATTTCCAAGACTGTCACAGAGCGAAGTGCTCTATTGACTGTTTCTTTCACTTCGAGTTGCTCTGCAAGCAACTATTCTTTTCCTTGTTGCATATGCACTTTTTCTTCATCAAACTTCGCTTGGAGAGAAATATTTTCATGTTTTGCAGCTCGGTGTTGTTATACAAGTACTCCTTGTACTTGCATCAAAGACTAGGTGGCTTGTTCTATTTCCTCTTGTGCTCATCGAAGGAGATCTTTGACTATATCAGCTATTCAGTGGAGTTGGGTTGGCTCATCTCCCAATTATGGTTCTCCCGATGGCAGAGGTGCAGCAAAGACTGCACGACTGGACTGAAGGGATGATGTACCCATCAGAGTTTGACTTCAATTTTATCATACATTTCTTCCTTCTTTGCTTCTTGTTTCTCTATTGTTTCCAGTGAAGCATCGTTCAGGGCTGCTATGATGAAATCAAAATCATTGGAGGTGAGGATAGTTTGCATCTTGGTTATGGTGGCTTTTGATTTATTCTGGGAAGAAGGTTTCGGGGGGGAAACATTCCTCTTCTTCAATGGGTCAACCTCGTCTCTGGTTGGTGTTACTTCACCTGGTTTCTGTTCAGCTTCTACTTCGTCATCACCCCCTCGGTTAGGTGACACTAAAGTAGTCTTCAAATTTTGAACCTCCTCGGTCTTCTTTTGTCTGCTAGTTCCGGGTGTATTATTTTCTTTATCAGTGTCCTCTGGGCTATCAATATCATATATATCTGTAAGGTTGGTGGGAATAAGGAGGTCGGCAGACCATTCCTTAGTGATCTCCTCAAGTTCTTCTTCTGTAAGCTTATAATATGACTGGAGCTGCTCTTTATGTTCATCTTCTCGCGTTGTAATGTATCTGAAGTGTCGATCTGCGTTGAACTTCATCAGGGGTCGAAACCTCTGTAAGGTGTTCAGGGTCATGCGAGGCTCGACTTCGATGGATCTCTTTAGTTGGAGGTAATATGTATGAAACACAGCATTTGACTGCCACTGTTTGTTCATATCACTTGAATACCATAGGGTAGCGAACTTCGCAGCGAGTGGTTCGAACAAATTTATGTCTGGGAAGGTCACACCTTCTGGCATCTCCTAGGCAACAAATGCAATTAGGATCAGAAGCCAACTGAAATGAAATTCATAACCCTAATCCTGGGCTTCTTGGAAATCTAGTTCCAACTAGTTAACTATGTACTTCACCTAGTTCATATATAGGCCTTCCGCGCACTTTCCTGCGAGGTCAATGACAAAGTCAGTGACCTGCTTAGGTTGGTTCTTCCTTACTAAATTTCCAGCTATCATTTGACATGCTAGGCACACTGCGCCACTCTGGATGGAAGCTACCTTGTAGCCTCTTGTTCCCTTCTCAACATCGCCATATGTATCATTAATCTTCTATGCTAGTGCACGATCTGCGGCTTTTCCTGGATAAGATTCTTGCGGATCGGGTCCTTGCATACCCAGTCCTGTGATATTGTGGATCAGTGTTGGGTCAATTGTAATGCGACGATCTATCCATAAGTAGTCGCCATGGTAAGATGACAGTAGCACCTTGACACAAGCATTGACTTCCTGGTGTCTTATGAAGTGTGGAATCTTCATGACATTCAGCAGGGTGGACTACGCGAGGTTCATCGTCCATGACTGAGGGATGATATTCAAGTTCTTCCCTTTTGTTCTAGTTAGGTACTTGTATGGGGCAAGCATACCATAGATCTTGCGATCTCCGAGGTTGAATTCGTTGAACTTCAACATTGCGATCTTATCCTTCTTTGCTCGAACTGCGCATATCCCCTTCGGGAGGTACGCAGTAACTATGGTGTACTTGAAATATCTCGGTACACTATCATGATTCACCGCACCATCCAGAGGCGGGATGTAATCGAGAAATATGGTTGGACTCAGCTTCACATTTTCTAGTCGTCTTTGTGCTTGGTTCTCTTTTCTGTCGATGGTCGAGATGGTCTGGCTCCGCGAGCAGTCGACGAAGAGGCTTGTACCGTTCTCTTCGATGAAGCTTATACACCTACAGACATCGACATGACTCTTTCATTCATGAGGTTGATCATAAATTCATCGACAATTTTCTCTGCAGCGCTGAACTCATCTGACATACACGCTCGGGGTTGGAAATCTCAGGTTCGAGGAGTAACTTAGACACTTCAATGGGATAGAGGGAAATATCGCAATGATCACTGTGTAAAATCAACGAGTCTGCGGGCTCAGATTCACGGTTAGAAAAAGTGTTCTCGGTGCATGGCACGACAGGATAAATAGATAACTTGGCAACGGATCTCTTGCAATGGGTGAGAAACCTTCATTAACTATGTTTTGTCCATTACGGCACAGTCCAACGGTTTGGTGGCGAACCATAAATGCCTTTCCACCCATTAGTGGGGTCGGCCGAACGGTTATATTGGTCCCAACAGCTATATTTCTTCTCCCTGGCGAAGTGCCATGTGACGTTGTTCCGTTATCCCGACGAAGTTCAAATTTTGCAAATTTTCCCTCTGCGAAGTTCCCTTTGGAACCTTCTGTAACTTTTCGATATTAGCTCTCTTCTTACTTAGCTTTCTAGCTTTCTTCTCAGTGAGCTTCGTCTCAATATGCCTTTTCCCATTCTGATTCTTATATGCTTTTGGCATAGTTACTTCGCACTGTTGAGATTCTTTCCTAAGATTTGAGGGTGATACTTCTTCTTTATCGAGAATAGGTACTTCAATCTTTTGTGGGTCTTCTAGTGTTCTTGCAGCTTCGACATCCGGTTCTCTAGTGCTAAATATCTTCAATATTTTCTTTTGTTCTTCAATCAAGTGTGTGATCCTTCTAGTCATAAAATCTTTTAACTCTTGCTTCTTCTGCTCTAAAACTTATTCTTCTTCTTTCCTTCTTGCCTAATCTCTTTCAATCCAAGGTTTTCCAAGCAACATAGTAAATGGAGCGTTGTCCTCAATAAATTTAACAACTTCCAATTCTTCTTATGTCGAAGTTCCATTGGCACTCATAGATATTTGGGTAAGCTTTCCACATAGGTTAATCAGCTTTCCTTTGAATAGTCCTATTCCTCCTAATGAAGGAATCATAGCAGGCCTTCCTATAGCTTCCCAAGTTATTTCTATCATGATATTCCCCTGTGTTTCCTCATCCACAACACAGTCAATGTTGAAGTCTCGTATTATTTCTTCATTACATTCTTTTTCTTTGAAGACCTTTGATAAACTGATATGTCGATGGTCATTCAGGGTTTCTTTTATCTATAGAAATACTTTCTCGGATTCTTTCTGGGGTTCTTCCATAATCATAGTTTATGGATTTGCCTTAGGGTTTTCTTGTCTCGGGTTCATTCCTTCAATCTTAGCAATCATTCTAGGGAAATCCAATACTTCATGATCCATAGATTTGCAACAAAGACAACTAGGTATTCTCCCAGGGCATTCTTTAGCAAGATGTCCCGGTTTTCTGCAACTGTAACAGAGGGTTAATCCTCTCTTTCTTTTAAATGATTCCTAGCTCTTTCTGCACTGCACGCTAGGATCATAGTATCTAACCTACAAAAATTTCTTTCTAGGATCCTGTATCCACTTGTTAGTCCAAACATTCTTTCTATGCATAGGTATAACATATATTTCACTATTCTTATCATATCTACGCATATCAAACCTTCTTTCATCTATTAGTGCCCTAGTTTTTAAGCTAGGATAGAATCTATCAAACATACCTGGATCCATATTGTTGAAACAAAAATTTCCACTTATCTTACTTCTACAGAGAACAAAGTTTTCAGATCTATAACTTTTCAATATTCTTACCTTTATCAGAGCACAAAGCGTTCAGATCTTACCTCTTTTCTTCAGATCGGACTTATTTTCTTTAGCACGGAGCTCCACAAACTGAGTAGAGTACTGCGAACTAGAGAGACAGATCTATGCACAGAGCTTTCATAATTTTAGATCGGATTTTTGCACAAAGCTTCTTCTTTCTCAGTTCCCAACAATCACAGTTTCAGGTCAAATCTTTGCACAAAGCCTCTTCTTTCTCAATTCCCAGCAATCATAGTTTCAGTCCCGACAATAGAACCATTTGTTGGCACAGGGGAAAACCCAGGGTTCAACACTACAAAAGTGCACCAACAAAACCCTAACTATCAGCCCTTTCGACAACACCTACGAAGCAGATGAAGTCTCACCCGAGGTAGAGGTAGGGTTGGTTATAGGACTCAGGTGTCTGCAACCTTAGTTGGGACACAGATCTATTATTGTAATACTTAACAGAGCACTTAGCGTCAACATTTCATCAATATTTAACCACTATCTACTCCACAGATAAAATAGAGCATCGCATCATTCATCAAAATCTAATGTATCTAATCACTTATCATAGAGGGGTAGATTAGATTTAGCATATTCAAGCACTAAGCACATTCACATAGTTCAGATCTAGCATCCATATACATCATTAGCACAAAGCGTAAACATATTTATCTTTTTATATCAAATCACTTAGCAAGTAAAGACATAAACACATCAAGACATCGCACAAAGTAGAGCAACACAGCATATACGTGGTTCACCCCCTCCCTGGGGCTACGTCCACCAACTCTTCTTATTTATTATCTTTAGTCAAGCTTCTTACAGGCACATAGCATCAAAACCCTACTCCACATAGGACAGGAGATATATGTGCACCTCATCAGATCCTCCTTCCTCGAGCTAGGATACAACACTAAGCCTTCTACAGTCACTTGCACTCAGCTCTGCAAGCTTCACACAGTGTGCACAGAGAACTTTAAAATCCTTCGATCACATAGATCGATCACTAGCACTTGGCCCAATATCACATAGATATGCATCTATGTGCCTTCTCCTTACATTGCCTATACATCTATTTATACTTTACAAAATAGGCCTAATCATGGGTAAACCCATGGGCAAACATCCCCATACTCGTTACATAATCCCAAATCCCAAAAAGGGGTCGAGATCCCGTGATCTCTGCTTCTTCTTGCGCTCTACCTTTGACAGCCTATCGAAGTCCCAAAATAGGTCAAACTTGACCAAGGATCTCTCAAAACTTGGTCAAGGGCCAACAATAGTACACTTGATCACCGACTGTTATACACAAGGGGGCTTGTAAAAATTTGGAACACATGGGGTTCGGATTTGATCCACTTATTTGTGCACTGGTCACGATATTATTTAATGTAATATATTTGGGTGCAACCACATGTTCGACCATTATCTCAAGGTGCCCCCATGGCTCTAGGTTAGGCCCTCATGGGAATTGAACCTTTGCCAACGGTGAAAAACTCCTCGCTTTCCACCATTAGATAAAACCCATTTGGGCTAGAGGGGATTTAAACTTGTATTTAAGTAGATCATATATTTTTGGAAATGAAGATAACATATATCCATTGTTTTGTTTTTTCAAAATAAAAATAGAAGATGTAGGGATGATTGATATCGAACCTATTAGAATCACTCTGACTTGAAGGAACATGAGGGTGAGGGATGAAAGAGTAGAAAAAAGGTTGGATATGTTTCTTATTTGTGATGCTTTAGCTGATGATCAAAGGAGGATAAGACAATGGGTTGGAACAAGAGGGGATTTTGATCACTTGCCATATTTATTAAGCTAGAAAAGGAGGGAAAAAAACCTCCAAGTCCATTTAAGTTTAATCTAGCATGGCTACAGGAAGAGTTTATTAATCTTGTCAAGTAAAAGTGGGTACCCTATAATGCCTCACTCAAGGAATTATAAAACTCTCAATTTGAATCAAATTTGAAGTTCTTGAAGAAGTTTGTTTGATATGAATAGCCTAGGAATTCTCCCTAAGGAGAACACACCTCCAGTAGCTATCTTCTAAGGAAGTGTCTCATCATTTCCAACATTTTTGGTCAAGCATTTAATTGATGTGGAGCATATAATTAGTTGGTTAGTTACATATTTCTAACCTTTGGGTTGTGTTCATTCATATTTAATTATTGTTCTCTCATCCATTAGGTTGTGTGTATCATTTATGTGGACATATTGTAATCTTATATAAGCCCATTGGTCAGGATGAATAAAGTAAGCCATTTTGTCATGAGGCTTTTCATCTCTTATGTTATTGTTCTTGTTTATGGGTTTATTTTCTCTAGGTTGGTGCACTTCCATATTCAAGCTAGGGTTTCCTCAGTTTGATAGGTGAAAGACAAATCATTTTGCATCAGATCAGTTGATCCAGGCTTGCTCCTTCATACAAAATTGGGTTCTTTAACAACTCTTCGCAGCAAGTGTAGATCTGGTTCCTTAGTTGGGGAACCCACCTAGACTTCTCATTTTTCAACAGTAAAAGTTCAAATATGGTTACCTAAAGTTTTTCCTCCCACCAAAATCTATGTCAACACCTACTTTCAACCATTCCAACTTCGGTTCAGCAATTGAAGTGTAAGCCTTGCCTTGGAAAATAGATTTTGTAGATTCGGTTCCTTTAGAGAAATTCCCTTCCAACCAGATCTCCTTTGAAGTTTTATTTTCGGCTTAATAATTTAAGTTTTCAATAGATTCATTCAAGTTTCTCCTATATCTCTACCTCCCAACATTGGATCTCCCTCTTTAGTGGCCTCCTTTAGCATATCACACTCTCCTTCTATAATTCATTAGGTTTTTTCAACTCCTCCTCTTAATAGTTATCCATTCTCCTCTCGGTACACTCATAGATCCTCTTAGACAATCCTCATCAAAAGAAACTAAATCATATCTAACACCATTGCATCCAAATATCATGAAACTCTTATAAGAAACCCTAACAAAGAAGATGTGGTGATCCATCTTCCAACTCGATGCCTTAATAAGTTTACCAAAATACGGAGGACAAGTGAATGGAGAAGCGTTAGATTCCTAGATACATACCCTCACAACCTACTTCTAGACATGCCCTAATATAATAGAGGCTTGGTGATTTCTCCTTTCAAGCCACCATATAGAAGGGATAGCTCAAACTTGGTAGAATTCTTAATTTACAACACCATAATTATAGATTGAGCTTAATGAGGATACTAATTCCAAATATACTGCAAAGGCCCTCACCACATGAAATGCATTTTTTAATGTTATTAGGCAGTGTTTTTACCCCTCAAGCTATCTCTCAAACTTCACATCCAGGTGGTTACAAATTCGTCAAGCACCTCGTCAAACAATACAATAGTATATTGAGGTGTTCACATGACTTTGGATCCAACTCCATATTCCAAAGCTATATGATGTACTTATTCTCAAATTAAATATCGGATTACTTGTTGTTTTTTTATTTGAAGTTGCCTTGTTCGAGAGTAGCTCCCTTGACTAACCCTTTATCAATGCTTTGGCCATTTAACACAAAATAGAGAGGTGCCTTCAGTTCCATCGCTCTTGAAACCCTAACCCTAATTTCAACCTTAATCCAAACATGTTATCTTCTCTATCTTGTCATCAACACCCTAAATTTGTTAACCATTCATTCTCTAACCAAAACCAATGGTGTCACTTCCATCAAACCCACACATATTCTCCAACAAATTATCATGTCTTAAAATGTCAAGATGCATCCAAAGCATTGTATATTGATCAATCTAACCATGAAACTGAAGACCCCCCCACAAGGCCCTCCCCTCGATCAGATCTAGGAATTGTTACCTTATCAAATCCTAGCACAATAGACCCATCTCCACTCCTCTAAACCCAAGACAATACCATTCAGTCACTCAACTTTATTTTCACCCATAATTTCCATATTAAATACTAGTTGTCCATAATCATACTTGACAATGGTAGTCTAAAGAACCTCATATTTCATGACTTTGTGTAGCACCTATAGCTTCCAACAATTCCCCATCCCTCTCCATATCATATCGGTTGGGTACAACAAAATGGTCCTCCTCTACTAATTAATAAGAGAAATGCAGTAATGTTTTCCATTGGACCCTTCAAAGACATCGTTGATTGTGACATCTCTCCACTTGATTGTTTTGATCTAATCCTAGGCATCGCATACCAACCACAACGCAGGGCTCATGATGCTCATTGTAATATGTTAATCCCTAGACAATGCCCCATATTAAGTATAAAACCCCTTATTAAGCCGTAGATATTGAATTATTACATTTATGGTATTATATTATTAGGTCGGCTAGAACCCTTCATTGTACCTATCGCAACATAAATTGACATCGCCAATTTTTTTTTTAAATTTCACTAATTGTTGTGAAAAATATGCCTATTCCTTGTCATCTAGGATTCCATTCCTTAGTCAACAAAGTCGTTTCCATTCATCTTTATATTTTGAACTTTCTTCCAAAATCAAAATGCCAAACTCGTCATTATTTTAAGCCAAATCAAAATTCCAAAATAAACATTATTATTTAAAAATTAGTCTTTTTTATTAAATATTTGATTTTAAATAATAATTAAAACCTAAAACTTATGATGTCGTAGGAATTATTTGTTTGAATACCCATTACCTTTATTCCTTCTTTTTTACGTGGGTTATTTATTAAGTTTTGCTCCATTTATATTCATAAATCAATTGTTGAATGATAAGTTGTGTAAGCTTATGCAAGCATCCACGATGGAAATTTTTCATACATTAAGATCAACAGCCAATATATAATTGTGGCCCCCTCTGAATACCACTGGGTTTTTTTTAAATACGTGGCGGCACGTGGTTAATTATAGCCCCCACCCTCAGTGGTTTGAAGAACAAAGAAAGAAAGAAATTATGTTAACGTCCACGAGGATAACAATAGCTTATGGGACAGACCGCCTCACACACTGATTTACGCATTTCATCCCTTTTCATGTTCATCTCAATGATGATCTCCCCCAATTTCTCCATTGTCCCCTTTCTGAATAAATTATCCCAAGAGCTATTTGTCAAGATACTTACATAGTTGTCCCTATTGTCTTTGAAGGCTTCACACTCTAAAATGAAATGTCTTTCTGATTCCACTTTTTCGGAGGTGCAGAACATACACACCCTTTATTCCCAAGCCTCCTTTGGTCTTTTCCAATGCCCGGTTTCACAACGGAGTTGATGGGAATTGGTTCTTAATTTGGCAATAATCATTTTAGCTCTCCAAGATATATTGGCCCCTATGTACGCTTTTTGTTGATGATTGTAAGTGGGGTTAAACTCTTCAATATAATACTCTTTCTTTCTCCCTGGCCCTTTATCCCAGGTTCGCTTGTGGAACCTATCAATAACAAAAGCCTTTATTTATTTATTGTCTATAGGTCACATGTTCAAGTGAATATCCCATTTACTAAGCCATTTAATATTTTTTCGCATCCATGTCTTCTTTATTTTGCACAATATGTCATTGAAGACGACCTTAGTTCACCGATTGTCTTCCATTTGCTCAATTTTTTTTAGATATATTATGAGATGCACCATTGAAATTTCTTCAATAGGAGCAGCCCCCATTTCACTCAGCATGATATCATAAGGGACTGAACTTTTAATTTTAAACTTGTTTGTAATCAAGCATTTTTTAATCTTCTTAATTTGCTTCCACTGTAAGTCATATGTATTGTTGGCCCACACTTCACAACCATAGAGAACCATCAGGATCACTAAAATCCCAAAGTGACTTTGCATAGTCTTCCAATCCCATAGCTCTGCCTCTCTACACCTATTTTGGAAAACATAGAACAATTTCCAACCTCCCAAAGTTCTTTTCTTTCTGCAAGCTTCCCAATTTAGATTTTTGTTGAAGTCAATTTTGAGGTATTTGTAATCTACCACTTCTTCAAAAGTGTTTCCTTCAAGGTAGAAGTTATGATGATTATATTTTTTTTGCTAGATAAAACTACCACTTTCGTCTTTCTAGTATTGACTTGCATCCCCACTGTACTACAAAAGTGCTCAAGGGAAATTAATTGTTCTTGCATCCTAAGAGAAGATTTAGCAATCAGAATAAGGTCATCTACATACAAAATAAGCCTTATCACAAACTCGCCAAAAATAGCACCATCACCCTCCTGAAATTTTAACCACTCCTCAAGTTTTTCTATATATAAACCAAAAAGGGTAGGGAACAATGGGAACCCTTGCTTGACCCCGATATCACTCCTAAAACTTTCGTACATACCAGCTGATGTTCTGATTTTGACTCCATAATTTAACCTTGGGATTATTCTAATATATGGAGTCATATCTCCGAGAGAGGAGAATGATAAAGAGGTGCGGGATTTTATAGCTTTTGTAATACCTTTGTGCAGAGCCATGGTGGAAATTGATAGCCATGTAACACCTCGTGTAAATGTAAGTAAATGTCCACACATGGAAAGTTTCTCTAGAATAGATCTCTCAATGTTAGTGGAGACATTGGATCCCATAGGTGGCTTTGCACAATATTCAGGAAGTTGTTGCATAAGATTGATATTTTCCTGGAGGCGATGGTAGGTATCGATGTTAAACCAGCACCATCAACACGTGAGGATTTTCCTTTTAATTTGGATCCAATCCTCTTCATTTTGAAGGGCCTTAATGTCATTGCCAAGTGTTCCAAAGATGGCATAGAAGATTTATTATTGATACTAAATCTCATCTTCTGTGGTTTCATTTGAGCCACTTGCCTATGCAAAAACCGATGTCTTACAGAGAGGATTTTCTGTAGAGTTTGTGAATGAGAAAGAAATTGATTTGGGAGTTTTGCAGAATGGTTTTCATTAATGTGGAGAGAATTTTTGTGGTCATGTCATTGGTTTGGCATTGATGCATAGGGTGCAAATTGACATGGTCCTAGCTTGAGAATTCTTCGAACAATTGACGGGTCTCTCTATCTCCTACGAATATACATAAGATGAAGATCCATACTTGTATTCAAGTTGCAAGAAAATATTGGAAATGGATTCGGATATTCTAGACTCGGATCTACTAGAACTCACATTTGTGACAGAAGTTGAAGAACTAGGTTCCTGAAAGGTCATGAAACTTTGTCCAAGGGGCAGAGACTTGATTGTAAACAGTAAGAATTGACGTCGATGGTCAATGGAATGCCAATGGAACAATGAAAAAGGGTAATTTTCTTTCCAACCTCTCTAACTCACCTACCACCAAAGGGATTTTCAAGACTTCTGTCAAAGTTTCATATCCACAAGGCTTATACAAACTTAAGTTGTCAAAGTTTCATATTCACAAGGCTTATACAAACTTAAGCTATCTTCCTACAGTACATACATGTTTTTATTGGTTTTTCCTTTAACCATATACTAGTTTGAGATTATGCATGCTTGTCTTCACCCCATCACTAGAGTTCATATAAGAAAAAGGCAATGTCATTTCAACATAGTCAATCAAAGAGGAGTTTTGTCTTTGGAGCATCCAACACAGTCAAGAAAAGGGGAGTTTTTTCTTTGGAGCATCCACTTGTGTGCAGTGGTATTCGCATTATGGTCACACTTTTAGGAAAAGCTGGAAACTCGGATGGAAAATAAAATTCTAGAAAACTTAATAATATCAAAATTAATTCTATTTTTCATAGAAATGGGACATCATGTGGATTCGAGGTGTCAAGCCCTAGAAAATTCTCTTATTCTTTATTATATTTCATGAAATCAATTCCATATTTTGGGGCAACAGTTGAGCAATTAGTTCCAGAATTGAAGGAATTCAAGATAGCATTCAAAGAGCATAAAATAAGTAGCTTGAGACTTGAAGAAGGGTGAAGAAATAATTTTGGGAGTGAGAGTACTGTGTTATCTACAATGAATCCCTTGGGGATGTTGTATTTTCTCTGATCTGAAAGTTAATCCATGGATTCTCAGCTCATTTCAAATCGAGCTATGTTTTATTTCTTATTTTTTGTGCCAAGTTTTTTCACATTTTCATCTTTATTCTTCTAGGTTAACCTATAATTTGTGATAAGATTTATTTATGTTAAAAACATTAATTTGGTAGGACCATCACTATTTTCAATTAGAGATTATGTGCAGGTTACACTGCATGTGTTTAATTGTTGAATCCATTGTTTGTGACCGGCCCTAGCACTTGATTTTATGTTGTTGGATTCATTGTTTAGATTCCCAGCAAAACCATTCTTCTTCATCTTGGATCTGCAGAGACTTCCTTACTCTCTATTAGGCCTGAGATTTATTGTTCTTCTCCTTTCTTCCACCTATCATTATCAGAAATTGTGCTATGTTGAATGAGACTCCATGTCCAATGGATTAGGCCTATGATATCTGAAGTTACAACCTCTTTATTCCAATCTATTGTCATTATTTTCCTCAACCGTGTTTATCTTTTTCTTCAAACATTTGAATTTGGTATTTGTACTTAATGATGTGAATTGTTTCTTAGTGATAGTGAGCAGTCAGTTTCTATTTTTCTTTGAGGGAGACCCCTCCAGTCCAAGAGCCAATTTGTGGCCTAAAGTTGGATTAAAGATGTCTTGGCATGGTTTCTAAGCAACCAAAAACCATCTCAAGTTACAACAATACCCTTTCATTATAATTGTACCCTTTGTCTCCTATATATATACCAAGGAGACTTAGTCTTGGGATCATCTTATCTCACCTTGTACATTGAATATATTGTAAACGGAGGTTTCCCCCTCGAAGTGGACTAATATTCATTGATTTTTTGTCATTTTCAAGGCGTTGGTTTTCATAGCATTTGGTATCAGAGCATCGATACTAGGGTTTTGCTTCTTCAAGCGAGTCATCTTGGCATTTTCACTGTAACTTTTTTTCTGGGATGCTTCAGACAATGAAATTTGGAGGTTACTCAGGAGACATATCATAGTATGTTCGGTAAAATTGTAGGTTCTGGTTTGTTCGACTTTTGGATATATAGCCTATGGAAGTTAGGGTTTGTGACTAGTCTTGAAATTAGTCTAAAACTTGTCATATTTTTATTTTCTCCATAAAAAAATTATGTAAAGTTTCAAACTCTGAAATTTTCATAATCCTAAGGAGACATAGTGAATTACATTTGGAAAAAATTTGATATTTTGAATCATTTTAATTTGTGAGATATATCTCGTGTAATTTGGGGTTGTTTACTAATCCTGAAATTAGTCTTAAACAAGACATTTTGGTATTTTTGCTATAACCTTTTATCAATGAAGGTTCAGGCTGTAAAATTATTAGGATTCCAAGAAGTCATATCATAGTACTACAAGATGAAATCTCAGACTCGGAAGGGTTCAAAGTTTAGATATATATCAGAACAAAGGTTAGCCATCTAAATATACTCCAAATTAGGGTTTGAAAGGTATGTAACTTACAATTGGCATAATTTTTGATTGGAAGATCTATATTTGGTGATTCAAAAATTATGAAAAGAGTAAAAAGAAGAGAAATTTTATTTCCTCACATGGATCAAAATTTTCCTCCAAAACTTACCTCACCAACTAGACCTCCAGAGAGCTCAATCACGACTGAAAAAGAAAGAGATAAATTTTTTCACCAAATTGAAAAGGTGGAAAAGAAGATGAATGAAAATATGGAAATGAAGGTGAATGAAAATTGGGCACATATGGAAAAGAATATAGAATAATTGAAAATTTCCATGTTTGACATGTTCTTACATACCCTGTATGAAAGGCTTCCTAAAGGAGATAACAAGATGCAAGGAAATCATGAAAATGTAGAAGAAATAAAGATGCAGTCCTAGAATCATAATCATTCATCAATTCAAGATGCTACACACATATTTTTCGCACTACCAAGTGTTGCACTTAAGCATCGCACTTTACCAAGCATCACACTTAAGTGTCGCAATTTCATCAACATGTGGGAGTGTTGTCATAATCCCTAGACATGTTGGAAGGGAAACCTATCATTTGGAGGTTGAAATGCTATCTTTCACCTTGAGTTTTTGACCTTTTTTAGTATCATCACTCCTCTACCCATATGAAGAGGAGGATGAACCCTTGTTGTCGCTCTTTGCTTAGTTTTAGGGGAGCGATACCATCACCATGTTCTCAGTTCTAAGGGGGCGATGAAGTGGTTGCAACCATTATGCCTTATTTTGAGAGGTTTTTTCCAAGAGATTTCGGTTAGTTAAAGGTTGGTTTGTGCTACCCTCTATCCAAGGCAAGGTCAATCTTGTCTATTCAGCTAAATCCTCATTTGATCCTATCCTCTCCTAAAAAGTATCCTATGGTTGCTATGCCTCAACTCCTATATAACGGAGGCCATTATTGGGTGAAAAAAGAAGAAAGAACTTTAGAGTGTCATATTGTTGATCTTGTGACATTCAAGGGACTAGAAAGGAGAGATTGGAGGATCCACTGCAACATCAACAGCAAGGTTGTAAATGCTTCACTATTTCTTTCTTTCCATAATATAACTTGGCTTATTCTCCTCATGCTTATATTATTCACTGTATGCATGTTTATTCTTGTCTAATTCGATATAGATAGATCTATTATGTTTAAGAATATATCATGGAAGAAGGAGGTATTGCTTTGTTCCTTGTAGGAATTCTCTTGCACCAGGAGCTTGTACATCAAGATCAAGGGTTAGAGAAGCGAGGAAAACTAACGAAAAAGAGGTAAGTCATCTACCCTTCTCTTCTCATTTTGATTGTTGACATATAGAATAGATTTAAGGGGAAAGTAGAAAACCATTTTTCACATTTTGTCTTGGATCAAAGGAGTCTTGATCCAGGGTGGTTTCACCTATCCACAAGGGAAACTTTTCTATAACAGAAACTGGCGACTCCACTAGGGAGCGATCATTTTGATCTTTCCTTAGTGTTTTTTATACCTTTGAACATTTGTTTGTTGCTTGATATTTTTGGATTGTATGCATATTATTTGAATTCTCGCCTTCCCTCGTCATCATTGGGAAGATTAATGAGTCAATAACCTAACCCTTTCTCATAGATGCATGAGGTTTGTGTCTTTTCACCACTTTCCAGATTTCATCCCCCCCCCTTATAAGGGAATACAGGGAGATAAAATCATGATTATCACTCCCTCTAAGTGTATTGGGGATTGATGAAACCATGATTATCGCCCTCTATTAGTGTCTTGGGGAGCGATGAAACCTTGATCATCACCCTGTCTGCATTGTTACAGGGGTGATAATCCTCTCTCTGAGTGGATTTTAACCTCACCTTGCCTCTTTTCTATCATATTTTTGTCTCAGAACCTTATATCAAAGTTCTTCATGCATGATTGTGGATTTGATTGATTAAAGTTTATTGATTATCATATTTTTGTTGCCACTTTCGAGTTTCCATCTCCTATCAAATTGTGAGGTGTACATGACTATCCTAGGTTAACTCGATCCTTTGGCCAAGTCTATGTCATCATTATTTTAACCCTTATCAACTATAGGCATTCAAATTTTTGTCACCTTGATTCCAAGGCCTTGTAGGTGTTTTACTCATTTGTTTTTGGACCCCTTTTCATTGATTTGGGGATTACATATGTTGCATTAAGCCTTGTTGTTGAGTTTCTATCTCTTACTCTCTTGGGAAAAATTTTGATCCCTTGAGTACATTCTTGAACTCTTTGGCCTTGCTGCAACTTTGAATTGATCTTTGATCCTTCCTACTTGAATTTTGAGGTTTCAAAAAGTGGTTTTCATTTAATTTACATTTTTGGCTTCTTGTTTGAACGTGTGTTGGAGGCATTCTTGCATTTGAATTCTTTGAGTTCTTGTCAAAAAATTTAGTGCATGTTTTGTTTACATCTTTTTTCTTCGTGATATTTTGCATCATCATTGAATTATTTCATTTTGTTTGAAGTGTTAGCACATATTTTTGTAAAGGGGGGTGTTTTCCCTAAGGATTTGGCCCTTGCGTGACAAAATGTGAAAGAAGGGGGCTCAAAAACCCACAAATGTGTGTCATCCAAAATCGGGGCGCATTGTGCTAAGGCACGCACATATCGAGGCAGCAGAGAATGCCACTTCGGGGATTTTGAAGTGAGGAAGGTGCAAAACACCCCAACTCCCTGAGAAGCGAAGTCCCGAAATGTTTGGGGATAGAGCCCCAGGTCATAGCAGAGGTCATAAGGGGAGCTAGCACTCACTAGGCTCCATTGCTTGTAATACCAGAGTTGTTCTCTGGTTATGTAATTGATTTGAGACTTTCATGTTAATAGAATTCAGCTTCTTGTCTCCTTTCATTTTGTCTGTAAAATTGTTTAAAACACTCAGGCATGGATGATCCAATCGAGGATCATTATATGGTTATAATGGAGGTTTGATTATAGCTGGATCGTGATCAGTTTTACTCATTTCCCTATGTTTTCTTTTCCCCTCTTACACTGGATGGCTCGGGCATGGAAGATCCAGTCGAGCTGCTGCAGTTGCAGGATGATGGAGGTTTGATCATTCTATTGCTACAGCTGTGTTGTTGGACATATTTCAGTGTCTGATCTTGAGCTCAAGAATGCTCTTGAGCTTGAGTTTTTCTTCTCAGAGCTGTTGGAAGGCCTGATGCCCATAGTAGTCTTGTTCACCTCTCTCACCAATTCTTCCCTTTGCTCTCGCTTTAACTCAATTTACTGACTGAAGTTAATGTGGCCCTCAATTCCCTGTGCATTTCCTATCCAGTTCTATGTTGAACATCATTCATGTTTTGAGTTTTGGCCATTGACCCCCATCCATATAAAACCAGCATCCACCATAAAAATATGATGGGTACTAGGCTTACCATCTCTGCAATCGGAGGTTGACTTCCAGTGCTAAAATTTCTGGCGTCGTTGTCAGGGAATGAATTGAAGACCTTTCCCTGGGTAGAACGACAATGAGATTTTGATTCTGAAGGTGCATCAGACATCAAAACAATTGAAGATTTCATCTTTCACCTGGCGACTCCACTGTAGTGAATCCACTGTTTCAGTGTGACTGCATCTGCCTATAGATATAGCCCCTGGGAATACACAATGATCAGATCTAGTCTTTGATGGTGAACAAAGACTAGACACCCTCATTCGGCACATCTTTCACCTTGCGACTCCACCAGTCTGAAATGGAAAAATTATTGGCTCGGAAGTTTTCTCCTTTTAATTTTTTTGTTGTTCCTGGTTTTCCTAATGTTGTCCCTACTGTGGATGAATGGGGTGATTATTTGCCCATATTTAGAGAGCGTAAAGAGGACAATCTTGTTCAACATCTTCGTAAGTTTCATGAACTCATGAATCAATGGGAGATATATCATGAGGATGTATTATTAAAAATGTTCATGATATCATTAGCAAGAGATGCTCATGATTGGTATCATTCCTTACCCTCTGCAAGCATTTCCTCCCTAAGAGAATTTCATGCAGTTTTCAATAGGCACTGTCAAAAGTTTTATTCCTCTGAGTTTATTTTTCATAATTGTTGTGAGGAATATGAATACCATGATCAAGATATGGATGTGTCTAATGAGGACCATGAGGAGGAAGAATATGCTTTGGGTAGGCTAATGGAGCTGGTAAAATCACTCTATGTCGAGATAGAAAGGTTTGAATTTGAGCAAAGTGCAGAGGATTTTCCAGTCCTTGAAGCAAATGTTCTTGGCAGCTCTACTGAGGATGATGATGAAGATTTCATAGTTGTAGAGGCCTTGCATTATTCTCTTGATGTGCCTGATGTTTCAAGCTTTGATGATTATTTGGATGAAAAGAAGCAGAGCCCTACATCACAATTTGCTGACCTGGGGAACAACCATCCTGTATATGACAGCTACGAATCAGATTCTGAGCTGGATATGCAGGATTTCCAAGAACATACTGCAAAGTCCCATCCTCTGTTCGTTGAAGAAAAATATTATGAGGAAATCAGCCATCTCGGGCCTGTAGTGGATCGAAGAGCAAAGATTTCCCACGAGTCATGTTTATGATGATTATGAATCTGACCCCTGGGAGAGCCATGAAGAAGAAAAGGAGCAGCAGGATGAGCAGTTTATCTTCTATCCAGAGCCTATAAGTGAGAATCCATCATCTGAGATCATTCAACCTGCATCATTTTCTCATCCACCTGTGCCTACAAAAAATATTCAGACATGTATGAGCAGTTGTGTGACAGAGTAGGTTTCCTGTTATAAATTTTTTGGAGTTTGTCGCTTGGCCTATGAGTCTATGAAGGAATACATGGAGTTGTATTTCCTTCATGTTTTGAAGCCGCTCAGTTTTATCCTAACCTCGGCATTAGGAGGAAAGATGAAGGATGTAACCGCTATCTTGTCACAGTTGCATCATCTGTTACTAATCACAAACAGAGTGAAGGATATTCCAGTTAGGAAGTTACTTGAATGGCTATGGTGGAAGTTTGCTTTCACCTAGCATTATGTAAAAAATCAATTAGTATAGGAATGTACATAAATAAGCTCCTTTGGAGCCCATGTATTTGCTTTCATTTAGAATAGTGTGTTTGTCGGCATGTAGTCCTCAGCAGAACTTTTTTGAGCTCGACTCCATAGCCCAATGCAGAAGGCGACTGGAACTACTGAAGATATTAGATCCTCACAGGGAGGACTCTATTCCCCATGGAGCCTAATGCTAGCACATATTTTTTTAAAGGGGGATGTTTTCCCTAAGGATTTGGCCCTTGGGTGACAAAATGTGAAATAAGGGGGCTTAAAAACACACAAATGTGTGTCATCCAAAGTTGAGGCGTGTTGTGCTAAGGTGTGCACATATCGGGACAGCAGAGAATGCCACTTTAGGAATTTTGAAGTGAGGAAGGCGCACAACACCCCAACTCCCTGAGAAGCGAAATCCCGAAACATTCGAGGATAGATCCCCAGGTCATGGCGGAGGTCATAAGGGGAGCTAGCACTCACCAGCCTCTAGTTTGGGAGTTCGGGAATCAAGAGAGTCGAGGATTCTATTGTCAAGTGATATGAGGATTTCCGAAGGAAGAAATCCTGAAGCGCATGTGGAGATAAGCACTGGGTCATGACCCAAGGTCACATGTAGGTAAAGGTGCAGAGTTCACATAAGCTACGCCAAGGGACGAAATGCCACATTTTACAGGTGCCAAGTCGACTAGGCCTCGTTCTGATCCCAATGAAGCGGTTAATGAAAGCGGGGGGAGGTGGTTGAAAAATCGTATTTCCCCCATGAAAAGGAGGTCAGAAAGGTCTGACCGTTTAGGAAATTTGTCATCCCAGACAGTATGATCTTGCATCTGACAAGGGAAGGCGTGTACAGAAGATATTGTATGCACAATCTGACTGATAAGACGTAGTGCCATGGAAGCTCAAGCACGCCTCTATTGTTGTTTACAAAAATTTTTATTATATGTATGGAGTTCTGTTATTTTGTAACAGTCTTTGGTTGAGAAAAGATCCCAATTTTGTAATTCTTGTAATACCAGGGTTGTTCTCTGGTTATGTAATCGATTTGAGAATTTCATGTTAATAGAAGTCAGCTTCCTGTCTCCTTTCATTTTGTCTATAAAATTGTTTAAAACACTCGGGCATGGATGATCCAGTCGAGGATCATTATATGGTTATAATGGAGGTTTGATTATAGCTGCATCATGATCGGTTTTACTCATTTCCCTATGTTATCTTTTCCCCTCTTACACTGGATGGCTTGAGCATGGAATATCCAGTCGAGTTGTTGCAGTTGCAGGATGATGGAGGTTTGATCATTCTGTTGTTGCAGGTATGTTGTTGGACATATTTCAGTGTCTGATATTGAGCTCAAGAATGCTCTTGAGCTTGATTTTTTCTTCTCAGAGTTGTTGAAAGGCCTGATGCCCATAGCAGTCTCGTTCACCTCTCTCACCAAGTCTTCCCTCTGCTCTCGCTTTAACTCAATTTACTGACTGAAGTTAATGTGGCCCTCACTTCCCTGTGCATTTCCTGTCTAGTTCTATGTTGAACATCATTCATGTTATGAGTTTTGGCCATTGATCCCCATCCATATAAAACCAACATCCACCATAAAACTCTGATGGGTACTGGGCTTACCCTCTCTGCAATCAGAGGGTGACTTCCAGTGCTAACAGAAAGTAAGGAAGCAAAAACCAGTTGCATTTGAAAAACAAATAAAAGAAAATATTGCATTCTAGAGAGTCATGTTCAAGTTCACACTTTAGAGAGAAGTAAATTGCATTGGGCATATGCATTTGGGAAAGCAAAAGACTCTCCTCTTTACCATAACTGGTATTCATCGAAAACTAAATCTTTGCATTTCATTTTTGTGCACGGTTTAGAGTCGAGTCATAACACCATCTAGTCCACTTCCGCTCACCCTATTGAGTAACAAACAGCCATCAAAAGGAACAAAGCACATAGCATAAAATCAATTAGACTTTTTTTATTTGATAGAAAACCAACAAGTCTAGGATTTTAGGGCCTTGATAGTAGGGTGGAGAGTTAACTCTTCAAGGCCACAGGAATGAGACTATAGAATACTAGAGAGTGTAAAATTCAATAGTAACAATTAACGTTAGTTGGGATATATCCTCTCACACATGAGTCAAACACGAGGTCAAGTGAAGAGATTGGCTGAGATTTCCCCTCTTATGTTCACCTAGTGAGAATGTTGCAAGTATGGGGCTTTGAAGACTAGAAATCCCTCGGGGTGACACCACTTCTTCTTAGCTTTGAGCCACATATTTATATCCAACATTCCCATGCCCATTTTCTAGTCTACATTGTCGATTGTACCCCTCAGATCGTTCATTGTGAATTGGTAAACCTAGTAACCTCTCTCAGGATTCCACATAGGTGACTGGAAGGGGGATTCCTTCTGTAAGGAAGGTTCCTAGTGGCACCTATGACATATGTTCAATCTCTGCTTCAGTGAACCGAGAGGGTATTTTCCTTCGAGCTCTTACTTGGGGGATTGTTGTGTGAAGGTTATCAGAATTGTTGCTCATTTCTTCATTGGTAGCCTCATATCCCATCTATGGAAGATCCTTACCTCCATTATCCCTGTCATGAGGGAGTTTTTTGCTTTCTATTATCTTGTAGGGAATTTGGTAGTGTGTTCTCTTTAACGTTTAGCAAACCCTAGTTTGAATCTGCATCCATGGCAATAGTTCTTCAAGTTACCAACCAAGGGAACCCTTTTCATGGGGAACCTTATGCTTTTCCTTTTTTTGGAAATATTGTTCCTCCCTACATCACTACATTGACTCTTCTTAGTTTCACTGTGGGGTTAACAATACGGTTTTTTTCCACTCTCGTGTTCCCAAATGCCTATATTGTTGCCCAAGCAAGCTCTCCACCTCAAGAACATTAACCTCTTGTTGACCCTTTTCCTTCTTCACCCTTTGTATTCTTCCCTTTCTTCTTCCTTTCTTGGTGAAAGCCTTAATGCTAGTAACTAGGAGGCTAAGAAGAAGAAGAAAAGGAATAACAAGAAGAAGCAAAATAAACAAGGGGGCAATCAACCAGCCAATGTCATAAGTGTTGATAATGTTGAAAATCATACCAACATAAGTTGCAAGCCCAAATTCCCTTGCAGGATTTGTAAGTGTGACCACCTTCTTAACCATTTCCCTAGTGTTCCCAAGGTATTAGAATTGTGGTCCATGAGTTCTCAACAACACATGTCGTTGGTCATTGCAATTCAAGTTGTCGACATCCCATCAACTAGTGATCATAAGGTTGGGGGGGGGAAGGGTAAAGTCTAGATTCCTTATCAGTTATGTGGGGAAATGCAACTCACTTACCTTTTCCCTTGTATGGATCAAGCCTCGTAATTGTTGGAATACGTTGTTGTTTCTTAAAAACAGCCTCCAGCTGCTTCTCATGAATCATCTCCCAACCATCTGTTGGTTGTTGAAGTGGCCAGTCTGATTCAATCCTCAATCGATCCCACTGTTCCCTTAGAGAGTGAATTAGATACCACTCAAGTTTTTCTTGTCACTTCACATTCCTCTGGACAAGGGGGCATTTCACCCATTTCAATAGAACCCCCTCCAAGTACCAAGGTCATTTCCCTTGATTGGAATAGGCTGGCAGAGCCTCACTTTCCTTTCTGCATTCCTTTCCAAATCATTGTGTAGGTTTGCGATAAGATCATACATCACACTATTATTGACGAAGGCGCTTTTGTTAGCATTCTTTCCTCAACCGCTTGGAAAGACATGGTTTCCCCTCAGCTTGTGTCGGTTACCCATCATTTGTTGGCTTTTAATAGAAGATCTAGTGAGCCTTTAGGGATCCTTCCTTAGCTTCCCATCACCTTAGGAGGGAAAATTGTCTATATCATTTTTATCGTAGTCTAAGGACCCTTAGACTTTAATTTACTCCTTAGGTGGGACTATGTCTATTCTATGAAATTTTTCATGTCCACACTCTTTCGAGTGATGCATTTCCCTCATAATGGAAACATTTTGATTATTGACCAGCTTTCGTTATTTATTCCTAATCTGAATCTCAACCACAAGACTTCCCTAAATGTTCCTTATATGAAAGTGATATCCCTCCTACCATGGGTTAATTATGTTGTATCATGTCCCATGTCTTCAACTGCTAATGAGAAAGAGCCTCTCATTGTATGCTTGACTTGTTCAGACTCAGATCTAGTAGTTGACATCGTGAACCCTTCAATGGGGGATTTGGAGCGTGGTCTTTCCCTCGTTACCCCTATTGATTCTCTTGACATACATTCTTTATAGAGCATTGTTATTTCGTCCGATGAATACCTCTTGGAAGCCATGGTCAAGACGCGTGAGCATAGTTCACTTCCTGTGTCAAGCTCATTAAAAAATGAAACAAATAACTATCAGCATAGTTTACTTTATGTCTCAAGATCCTTAACGAATGAAATAGATAACCATGAGCATAGTTCACTTTCTATGTCAATCTCGTTAAAAATGAAACAAATAACCATGAGAATAGTTCACTTTCTATGTCAAACTCATTAAAAAATGAAACATATAACTGTGAGCATAGTTCATTGTCCATGTCAATCTCGTTAAAAAATGAAACAGACCCCCCTCTAATTAAGTCGAGTCTTCCACTAGATCTAGTACATGAACCTTCATTTCCTCCACCTGTGTCAGTTGATCCTATTTCTTCTACCCTCTCTGATGAACCTATTCCTATTAGTAGCTAGGAGTCTAATAAGGTGCAAAAGAAGAGTCGGCGAACGAAACAAATCTTGGGGGTCATGTCTCCAACCTATTGACATCATGTTGGAGTTAATTCATTGGCTTCTATTGATCATGCTAGGGGAAAAGTACCAACCTTTGGACATCATGTTGGGAAAAAATCCGTTAATAGGTATCACTCAAAGAATCGACCTCTGGATATCACGTTGGGAAGAAACCAGTCAATGGATATCATTCCTAGCATAATTCATTTTCGGTTTCTAGCTCATTAAAAAATGAAACCAACCCCGAGCACAATTTCATTATGTCTTTCAAGATCATTAAAAAATGAAGCAGACACTTCAAGCATAGTTCATTCTTTGTTTCAAGCTCGTTAAAAAATGAATCAGACACTTCAAGCATTGTTCATTCTTTGTTTCTTTGTTTGTTTAATGGTTGCACTTGCTACTGCTTCACTACCATTTTTCGTCTCGCTTGCTTATGGCCATTGCAATTATGCTTGACACTATCCATTTGCATCACCTTGCTCCCATTTTGTGTTGGAGTTACTTCACACACACCTAGGATTTATTTTTCCTAAGGTTATTCCTTGTTTATTAGTCATAATTGGTCATTATCCAGTCTCCTATATTTTAGGGGAGAATATTCTCTTTCAGTTGACACTTCAGTTTGACTAGTTGAGTTGAGTTTATATGTTGCATTGGTTTTGTCACCATGCAACATTGGGATCATCACCAACTCACTACTCTTTGTTCAGTCGGTTAACTGAAGACTAGTTGACTAGTTAACTCAGCTAGGTGGAAGTTCACTCCCGTAACTGCCTGAGAGACTAGACTAGGTGGCAGTTTACTCTTGTAACTGCTAGTGTGTGTCCAGATCAATCTAGACCACCACTATAGCTCATTAGTTACTTATGTATCCTATATCTATTGTAAATTATTTACTCTTTTGAGTGTGTTAATGGTTAATGAGAATTCTTCCATTCTTTCTCTCTTGCTTCTTCTTTCTCAATTTCTCTCTGCAAATGTGTGTGGTATTTTCTAGATAGATCTATTATGTGCAGGTTCAACACATTTACATGGCATCAGAGCCGACGGACCGCTAAGCAAAAGATACACCAAATTTTTTTGCAGGTAAAAAGATGGATTATTCGCCAGAAATACTTCTCACGCCTCATAACTATTTGGAATGGAAGCCAAAAATTTTGCTTATGCTCAAATGCAGAAGCTTGTACCAAATAACTATGGCAATGGAAGTAGACCCTGATTCTGCCGATGAGAAAAACGATTTTCTCAATAGACAAGATATGGCCATAAGATGTATCCTCTATTTTATTTCTCCTGAAATTATGCATCAAGTATATGATGACTCACAAGAATCAACTCCAAATGAATGATGGACCAGAATGGAGGTTCTATTTGGGAATAAAGAAGATTGTGAATATTTCATGCAGGTGATTGCAAAGATAGAGCCAGAAGAGAAATCGTTAGAAGATCAAGCCTTTTATTCTGAAGAGTCGTCTACACAAGTATTTGCATAAATTTGTATTCCATTAATTGAAGATGATGTCTACTCCATTTCAGATTTATTTTCTGAAATTCATGTGGAAGATATATGGCATGCATCTCAGGAGTCACATGCAGACACTATTGCATGCACCATGCATGCATCTCAGGAGACAAAAAGAGAGCCGCGCAAATCAGACTCCATTCTGATATTTTTTTAGCACAATTTGCAGAAAAAAGTTGGATATTTGAATTCCTCCCGTGAAAATATCCAATTTCAAAAAAAAAATATCGTCTGAAACGGAGTCTAGAAATTGAAGTTATGATCGTTTTAAAATCAACAAAATTTCAGCATTTTTCTAGAAATGGCCACACGGTTTTCAAAGTTTTATCCAAAATTTATTTGGATATTGTTCATTACAAGAAGAGAAAGTGGATATGTGTGGAAATATCAATGATTCATCTACTTCATCAGATCCGTGCAGACATCTACATCTTCAACAAAATCTTCAACCAGCACAAACTTGCACAGTTGCAAGGTCTTCTTGGAGTGAAGGACAAGGTTGCTTAGCAACTATTTTTTGTTCATTCTCATTTTATTTTTTTATGCATTGTAATTTGAGGGGGGGATTTTCCCATGAGTTTTTCCCTCTTTCCTCGTTTAGTTCAGTGTATCTTTTGTATTTGGGTACCTAACATGGCCTCGTAGTCGTGACCCATTCTTTATTTTCACCATAGTGATGTTCAGGGGGGTGTTGGAGTTACTTCACACACACCTAGGATTTATTTTTCCTAAGGTTATTCCTTTTTTATTAGTCACAATTAGTCATTATCTAGTCTCCTATATTTTAGGGGAGAATATTCCACCTGGAGAATATTCTCTTTCAGTTGACACTTCAGTTTGACTAGTTGAGTTGAGTTTAGATGTTGCATTGGTTTTGTCACCATGCAACATTGGGATCA
>ML784536.1:171805-202585 GCA_009831015.1 Picea engelmannii | reverse complement strand
CTTCTTGCGAATGTGAGTAGCCGTCACATCTCTTCTCAGAGATAAGTTGCCACCATTCTAGCGAGTCTTTCACTCTGTATTTTTACAGTCTCTGTACATTTCTTTGATTAATAGAAATCGTGTATTACTGTATATCTGTGTTTTGGTTGCATCTCTGATACATTTCTGTTATATTATTGAATATTTTTAATATCTCTGTGCATTTCTTTATTATATCTCCTCTCTCACTTCGTGCTGAAAATAATCTGGATCATCATCCCCCCTTGCCCCTCAGGTTTAACCCTGTTTGGATGGAAGAAGAGGACTTCTTGATATTGGTCTGAAACTCTTCGAAAAAATTGGAATCGGAAGAATCCCCTCCATTGATGCAACAGTTCGCAAATAACTTAAAAAATGTTAAGAGAGCTATGAAAGACTTGATACCTATCTTCAAATCCCGCAATCAAAGATATATTCAAGAAGTCGAAAGTGAGTTAAAATCGCTCTATTGAAAGATAGTTGAAGGCCCCTTAAGAGAAGAATAATTATCACTCCTAAAGTCTTTGCAAGAAAAAAAACTCTCTTTTCTCAAGAAAGAGAAGGAACAGTGGATATAAAAGAGTCATTCCTTGTGGCTCAAAGCCAGCGACAACAATACCAAATATTTTCACCATTTTGCAAACTTAAGGAAGAACATCAATACTATATGGGACATAAATAAGGAAGATGACAACCTAGCTCTTTCCTTTGAGGAAAAGGCACAAGTCGGGGTTCATTACTTTCAAAACTTCTTCAAAGCTACTCGAGGAAGCCATATCTAGTCAATCCTACATGTAGTGTCGAAATTTCCAAGAGTGTTTAATGAGGAAATGAACCTGATTGTTGAAGCGGAACTTCAATCAACACTTTTCTCCATAAAGAAAGGAAAGAGTCATGGGCTTGATGGTTTCATGGAGGATTTTTTTTAAATATTTTTCGATATAATAAAGAAAGACCTCTTATTGATGGTGAAGGAATCGCAGTGGTCCAGAAAGGTTTTAAGGTCCATGAATTCCACCTTCTTATGACTCATTCCCAAGAAACAAGAATGCCAATCTTTCAGGTACTATCGGCCTATCTCATGTTGCGATGTGATTTATAAAGTAATCACAAATATCTTAGCAATCAAAATCAAACCTATGCTTAGTGAGATCATTGGGGAAGAACAATCTGGTCTCTTAATCAATTGTCAAATTCATGACACAGTGATTTTAGCCCAAGAAGTTTTGCACTCAGCTAAAATATCGAAGGAAAAAATATCCTTATTTAAACTAGATCTCTCTAAAGAATACGATAGGGTTGATTGAACTTTTCTAAGACTAGTCCTTGTCCAAATGAGGATGTCCATCCCTATAGTCAATTGGATAATGAGTTGTGTCAACTCGGCCTCCTTTGTCGTTTTCATTAATGGTTCTCCATCGAGGTTCTTCAGTGCCTCAAGAGGACTTAGACATGGATGTCCCCTCTCCCCGTTCATCTTTCTTATCATAGTTGATTCTTTGAGTAGATTGATCAATGAGGCTATTTCTCTTCATGGGATCAGTGGCTTCCAAATCTTGGAGAGAGAATCAATCTCCCATGTCATTTTCATTGACAACATATTTTGTTGTTTACAAGGATCTACAGAGGCACTCCAAATATTTAAAGAGATACTATATTCCTTCAACGGTGCAATCGGAAGGGAGATTAATTTCGGCAAGTCCTCAACAATTTATCACAATTGGCTTGACGAAGAGATTAGACAGGTTCAAAGACCTTTTCTCACTCCTACCCGAAGAATGGATGAAGGTCTAAAGTATCTTGGTTTCTATTTAAAACCCAACCAGTATCAAATCTTGTATTATTTTTGGATGATAAAGAAAATAGAAGGACACGTCTATGTTTGGGTAAATAGGATACTATCTTGTGCGGGTAGACCGATTTTACTTAAGTCAGTAATTGAAAGTATCCCAGTATGTTGGGCATCAGTAACTACAATTCCAAAGGCTATCCTCAACAAGATCTGCAAAATCAGTCTTAGATACTTATGGGTAGGGCAGGGTGGCATAAAAGGAACTCACCTGGAAAAATGGTCCTCCATCGCAACCCCAAAGGAACTAGGATGATGGGGACTCAAAGATATTCATTGTTGGCACAGGAGTAGACCCAGGGTTCAACACTTAACAGCACACCAACAAAGCCCCGACTACTGGCCCTTTCGGCAATACCTGCGAAGCAGGTGAAGTCTCACCCTAGGTAGAAGCAGGGGGGTTACAGGACGCAAGTGTCTGTAACTAGGCTGGGACATGAATTTGTGATAAGAGCACTTCACAGAATATTTTGTCAACGCTTAGGAAGTGAACATGCATTAGTTTATTAACCTCATTAACATCACAAAGCATAATCAAAGACAGATAAGCGCAATAACAACAAGTGATTATGCACCCTGAGCACTTACCATTGTGAGTTAAATCTAGCATTCTTTTACCCTTAATCATAAGTAAAATACTTAAGAAACAAAACATTCATTCATTACACATCATAATCAAAGCACTAAGCAAATGCATAATAGAAATAACAATGCACAAAGCAAACCATGAGACACCAGATATACGTGGTTCACCCCAGGTTGGGGCTACGTCCACAAACCGCTTTGCCTCTTTATTATTCGCCAAAATCTTACATCCAGTCGCTCATGTGCAATAATCCACTGAATCAAACTTCATACAAGACAGGAGATATGTGCACTAAGCACTAGATCCTCCTTCTTTAACTTCCAAAAATAGGTCAAAGGCACAAAGTGAAGATCTCTTATCACGACAATTAGCACCTTCTACAAAATCACAATCGATCATAAATCCTCAACCACATACATTCCTTCTCACAAATCACTACTCGAACTACCTCTTCTACAATACATTCCTCTTTATTTATAGTTTACAAAACCTTACAATAGGGCCTAAACATGGGGAAAGCCCATGGGCCGACATGCCATAAACTCGTTACAAAACCCTAGAGGACCCCTTATTGGGTCCACATAACCCTCAAAATAGGTGAGATCCATGATCTCAACTCCATCGGGGCGCTCCTACTTTGACCAGCATGCTGAAGTCCCAAAAGTGGGCCAAAACCTCCAAAACGGACCAAAGTTTCCCCCAAACTTGGTCGAGGGCCAACAAGCCCCCAACACTCAACTGTGACTCGTCCCGAATCACTCAGGTCCGAACAATGCTGCTTCAAAAGCCTCGAGCTTAACTCGAGTTTCTTCGACTTGTTGCCTCACCTAAGCCTCCTGCTCAGCGAGCTCTTGGACTATCTGCTCTGTAACAGGCCCTTCCAGGCATTGATCTACTGCTACAACTACTTGATCTAACTGTGATCCTTGGCCATCGATCTCCTCGAACACCTTGCAAGCTTCATATTGCACAGGTTGTAACTTTTGTGTTACTTCCATCACCTTACCCTGGAGGGCAGAGATCTATTTTTGTATTGTCCATTGCTCTTGGGATCTCTTCATCATTTCCATTGTTGTGAGCAGCTTCATCTGTGCTTGCAATGAAAATTCTTTTTGTTGTGCCTCCTGTAACTGAGCTTCTAGCTTCTTTAACTCTGGATCATCGGTGAGGCATTCATACGTCTGGTCGCTTCTGTCACTTAACTATTTACATGTCGAGGTGAGGGATCTTATACTTGCTACTATGTTTCTAGTGGATTCCTCCCTTTGGTCACGCACCTCCTACGGGGTGCTCAGCATTGTTCTGGCCTCCAGTTCATCTATCCTAGCCAGAAACTATTAGAGATTCTCTGTGAGCTTCACTACTTGAACTTAGATAGGCTCTTTCTCCTCCTATACCAAACCTGGCACAAAGTGACAAGCTTTTCTTACTGCTTCTTTGACCACAGCCTGCTCTGCGAGCAGCTTCTCTTTTTCCTTCTGTAGTTGGGCTTCGTTATCTTTATTTTCCTCCTAAAGCTCTGCTTTCTCACTTTCATAGGTAGCTACATTGTCCTATGCTTCTCATAACTATACTAGGACTTCGTCTTTCTCTTTTTGCAAAGCTTATGTAGCCTTCTCCTTCTCTTCCTGAGCTTTATGGAAGCGAGCTTCTACTGCATCAGCAAGCCTTCTTAGTTGGGCTCCTCTTTTAGCGGTCATTTCTCTCTGTTCCCTTATGTATGCCTTCAAACCTGCCTCCAAAACTTCAACTTGTTTTGTAGGTACTCCTTTAAGGTTAATCTCAACATCCAAGTTGGGGCTAGCCTATACTGTTGCGGGGGTGGGAAAATTGATGTTATATTGTGGGAGGGTGATCCAAATCCCTGGTTCACCCTACGAAGTTGGTTCATCCTCCAAGTCTATAGTTTGTGATGAGAAAGGCGCATTAGGCACTGCGCGGACCAAGCAAACAGCTTGTTGCACTTCCTTCAACTCCCTCTCAATCTTTTCATATAACTCCACTTGTTTCTCCTTGTATCTATACAACATGTCTTCAGAGGCATCCTTTATAGCTCTGGGGACCAGACTAATGTCATCATCAGTGAGAGTGGCTTCCAACTATGGCTTATTGGTGCACATTTTATTCCTTGCTAAAGGTTTCTTAGAAGTAACTTTCATATTTTGTGGTGTCAGTGTCCCAACAGGGGGATATTCAGGTGGTAGGGTACTAGCTCCTGCGACTGGTGATGGAGGGAGGTCAATTGTAGCTTCGCCTCTTCCTTGCTCTTCTTCTCCTTCATCTCCTCATCCATGTCCTTCTGCTTCGTCTTCTCCTCCTCCTAGTGAGCTAGCCTCGTTATCTTCATAGTTTTCCTCTTCGTCACTCTCTATGTCCTGGACTTCAACCTGCTTTTTTTGTTCCCTCTACTTCTTCTTCCCACTAGACTGTCCAACATGTTTAGCTCATGTAACCATTAGGATTTCTATAGTATCAATGTCAGATAACTCTGCATCGACGATAGGTATAAGAAATTATTTTGGCATTTCCTTTATAATATGTTCCATATCTTCATCTACGAGCTTATAATATGACTGCAGTTCTTTCTGGTGCTCATCTCTTCACGTGGTGATGTAAATGAAGTGTGGATCAGCGCAAAACTTTGTTATGAGTCAGTACCGATGGACGGTACGTGGTGTCATATGAGGGAATGCTTCAATGGTGACTTTCAACTGCTAATAATATCTGTGAAGCATGGCATTAGACTGCCACTGCTTCGTCATGTTGTCGGTATACCACAGGGTGGAAAACTGAGCAGCCAGGGGCTCCGTAGCTTCAATATTTGGGAAAGTAGCTCCTTCAGTCATCTTCCAAGCCACAAATGTGATCAGGATGATCAACCAGTTGTAGTCAAACTCATATCCTAAGTCCTAAGCTTCGCAGAAATATTTTTCTAACTCGTTGACAAGTTAGTTCGCCCAGTTCATCTGCATGCCTTCCACACACTTCACTGCAAGGTCCACCACGAACCCGGTGACCTGTGTGGGGCGGTTCTTCCTCACTAACTTTCCAGCTAAGAATTGACAAAGCAAGGCGCATTGGGCCATCCTGTATGGAGGCTACCTTGTAACCTTGCTTCCCCTTTTCTACCTCTCCATAGGATTCTTTGATGCGTTGTGCTAAAGAATGGTCAGAGGCCTTCCCTGGGTAGAAATTTTGTGGGTCGGCAGCCTTCAAACCTAAACATGTGATCTGGTGGATCAACATTGGATCCATAGTAATTCTTTTGTTGATCCATAGATATCCGCCATGATATCATGACAGAAGGAGTTTAACTCAAGCGTTAACCTCCTGGTGACGGCCAAAATGTGGAATCTTCATTACATTTAATATGGTTGACTGTGCCAACCCCTTGATCCATGGTTGAGAGACGAGGCGAGGTTTCTTTCTGGTTGTCTTTGTTAAGTAACGGTGAGGAGATAGCGTCGCGTAGTTCTTCTGGTCTCCTAAGTTGAAGTCGATGTGCTTCAATAGCGAGATCTTCCCTAATTGACTTCCTACTATGTGAATTACTTTCGAAATGTACGCAGTGAACAAGAAGTACTCGAAATCGTGAGGGCTACTATTGTGGTTAACAACGTTGACCAGAGGCAAAATATACTCAGGCAAGATCGACGGGATATGCTTCGCGTTAGCCAAATCACTGCGGTGTTTGCTTCTTCGTTTAGTTACAGGGTTCATGCGGGTGAAACGACATCTGGTCGAAGGGGAATCCTACAGTCCCCTAGTCGACGATGCTTGAATACCTTCAGATATAGGTTTTTCGGCCATGAATTTCCTAAGAACTTCCTCGACAAACTTCTCCAAGTCATTGGGTTCACCCGACATTCTAACTTTTAACAGACAGCGGGTAGACAAACAGATAGGCAGGGTATACCTTCAGATAATGGTAGGCAGCACAGCTCGACACTTGGACAATTCTTGACTTAGCTCAATCAGTTATGGGTAGAAAAAAGTGGTCCCAATGCTACAATCGACGAGTTAAGTAAGTGGGGCGGTGTGATGGATCTTCCAATGGACATGAACTAAATTTAAATGCTTCAATTAATGTAAATCTAGTTGTTATGGTGCGGTCTTAACATCCAAAAGCAGTCTACAAACCCAAAAATGTGTTTCCTAACCATTCGGGAGCATCATTCTAACGGTCGGGGTGCCTCCAACGGTTATATCGCTTCACCAGGGTGAAGTCCAAATCTACGTGAACCTGCCTCCTGCGAGGTTCCGGTCTGCGAAGTCTCCCATCTGGTTTCCTCAAATTCTTGTAGCTTTTCTAACTTAGCCTTCTTTTTATTGAGCTTCCTTGCCTTGTTTCCTGTTATCTAAGCCTCTTTAACTATTTATGGAATCCTCTTTCCATTTTTATACTTATCTTCCCCAAGCATAGTGGCTTCGCACTGTTGAGGTACCCTCAAAGCTTCTGAAGTTAATATCACTTTTCTTAGAACTTCCCAAGTGGGTGCACTTCTCTCTTGGGTAGATAGTTCCTTCAAGCCTTCTTGCATTCTTTCAACCTTGATGGCTAACTCTTTTGCTTTCTATCCCTCCTAGGTTTTAGTCTCCTCTGTTGCTTCAACTTATCCTCTCGTTCTTCTCTTAGTTGGTCTATTTTCCTAGCTATGAAATCCCTTAATTCTTGCTTTTTATTTTTTGTCGCTTCTTCCTCTGCTTTCCTTCTGATCTGATCCTTCTCAATCCAAGTCTTACCTAACAAAAGTGGGAAAGGGGTGTTGTCCTCAACAAACCTAATGACTTCAAATTCTTCTTCAATCGATGTTCCATGAACAATAATAGGTATAGTAGTTATTCTTCCACATAAAGTTATCATCTTGCCCTTAAACAAGTCTATCCTTCCTAAAGAAGTTACCACAGTAGGATTTCCCAAAACTTCCCAAGTTTCTTTTGTCATAATATTCACTTGTGCTTCTTCATCTAAGACTATACAGTCTATGTCGAAGTCTTTTATCCTTTCACTTATGCGTTGTTTTGCTTTCAGGATTTCTGGTAAACTGATGTCTTTATGAACATCCATCGTTTCTTTCAACTCTAATAACATAGTGTAAACTTCCTTTGACCTTTTCTCTTTATGATTTTATAACATACCCTTAGTCCCTTGAATATTTTTATAATTTTCTTGTCTTATGTCCCTCCCTTCAACTATAGCAGTAATCCTTGGATAATCCTCAACCTTATGACCAACAATATTACAACAAATACAAATAGGGCCTACCTCAGGGCATTTCTTAGCAAGATGTCCCGGCCTTCTGCAATTATAACACAAAGTCAATCCTCTTTTTCTCTTAAATGTTCCCCAATCTTTTATGTACTGCGCACTTCCCCTAGGATCATAGTGTTGGACCTGCAATATGCAAAAATTCTTTCTAGGTTCCTGCATCCACTTATTAGTCCAAAAATTCTTTATATGCATAGGAATAACATATGTTTCTTAATTTCCATTAAATTTACACAAATCAACTCTTTCTTTCACTTGCACCCTAGCCCTCAGACTAGGAAAGAGTCTATTAAACATACTTAAATTCATGCTTTCGAAACAAAAAATTTCACTAATCTTTCTCTTACCAAAGCACAAAGCTTACCTCTTTTAGAATCTTACCTCTTTTCTTCAAAATAGCTTACTTCCTTGGCACAAAGCTTCGCAAGTCAAGTAGAGTATTGTCCACTTCAGCAATAGATCTATGCACAGAGCTTTTCTTTTTCTTTACTTTAGTTCCCAGCAATGACAGTTTCAGGTCCCGACAACGTAACCATTTGTTGGCATAGGGGCAGACCCAGGGTTCAACGCTTAACAGCGCACCAACAAATACCCGACTACCAGCCCTTTCGGCAACACCTGCGAAGCAGGCGAATTCTACCCGAAGGTAGAAGCAAAAGGGTTACAGGATGAAGGTGTCTGTAACTAGGTTGGGACACGAATATGTGATAAGAGCACTTCGCATAATATTATGTTAACTCTTAGGAAGTGAACATGCATTAGTCTATTAAACTCATTAACATCGCAGAGCATAATCATAGACAGATAACCACAGTAACAACAAGTGATTATGCACCCTGATCACTTAACACTTAGCATTGTGAGTTAAATCTAACATTCCTTTACCCTTAATCATAAGTAAAATACTTAAGAAACAAAACATTCATTCATTACACATCATAATCAAAGCACTAAGAAAATGCATAACAAAAATAACATCGCACAAATCAAACCATAAGCCACCAGATATACGTGGTTCACCCCAGGGTGGGGCTACGTCCACAAACCGCTTCGCCTCTTTATTATTCGCTAAAATATTACATCCAGTCACTCTTGTGCACTAATCCACAAAGTCAAACTTCACACAAGACAGGATATCTGCGCACTAAGCACTAGATCCTCCTTCTTTACCTTCCAAAAATATGTCAAAGGCACATAGCCAAGATCTCTTATCACGACACTTATCACTTTCTACAAAATCACAGTCGAGCACAAATCCTCAACCACATACATTCCTTCGCACAAAGCACTACTCGAACTACCTCTTCTACAATACATTCCTCTTTATTTATAGTTTACAAAACCTTACAATAGGGCCTAAACATGGGGAAAACCCATGGGTCGACATCCCATAAACTCGTTACAAAACCCTAGAGGACCCCTTCTGGGTCCACATAACCCTCAAAATAGGTGAGATCCGCGATCTTAGCTCCGTCGAGGTGCTCCTACTTCGACCAGCGTGTTGAAATTCCAAAAGTGGGGCAAAACCCCTAAAACTGACCAAAGTTTACCCGAAACTTGGTCGAGGGCCAACATTCATGCTTTTATGCTAGCTATAGCTGGAAAAAGTATATGGATAATGATTGCGGGGAACTCCCTGTGGTGTAGAGTGCGTCATTCCAAATATTTCCCAGGAAATATGGTTGTGGACTAGATAAGAGAGACGCAAAAATCCAAACAGAGGATCGATAGTCAACAAAGCCTTCTTACTTGCTTACCCTTTGGTAGGAAGCTGGGTGGCATGGAATATTGGGAATGGAAAATCGATTCGACTGGGAGAGGATCCGTGGATAGGAGCAGAAAATTTCTTCAAACTTTCGAAAGATCTAATCCGGTCCCTCATAGATAAAAACCTCTTCTAGTTATATGATGCCAAATCAGCCTTAAGGTCTAGAGGAAAACAATCCTAGCTATCCACAGAGACTCTAGGTCTAAGCGGGAAGGAGGCCTCAAATTGGTCATCTTACGTAAACCTGTTAGTTTCAAATTTCATCTCCATTGATGAAGACACATTGGACTCCCTGGTCTGGTTGAAGAACCATCTCTCTAGTGCTTTCAGAACAAAGTCGGGTTATAATGCCTTACGAGAAGTCTCTCATTATGGCGAAGTCAAATGGTGGTGGAATCCAATCTAGAAGATTAGCTCTCCACTCACATGAAAATTAACCTTATGGTTGGCCCTAAACAACAAACTACTTACTTGGGATAATGGGATCAAACGGGGTTGGTGTGGCCCAAATCGTTGTCCACTATGTTTCTCTCATGCAGAATCAGTCTCTCATATATTTATTTCCTGTCTGCCAGGTTTGGTCGAGAATCTCAAGCAAATTTCCCTCGAGGGTAGGTTGGAATAAGCCAACAATCGAAGACTGCTTCAAGGATTGGTTGGAGGACGAGGTGAATCGCTTAATATCGGGTTTCTGCAACATCATGGTTTACAACCTTTGGTGGGTCAGGAACAACAGTATCTTCAAAGATAAACTCATCCCCATGAAGTTATTGCATAAATCACAATGAGAATGGTAGAAGAAATTAAATTAGACTTAAAAACAAAGAATCCTAGAATCTCATATATGTTGTCTCTTAATTATGAAATCCCTTGGGGTTTCTTTAACAGGGCATGCCAAGGCCATCCATCGGTATGTGTTTTTGGAGTGGTCCTCCACTTAAATCAAAACCAATATATCCATATTCGTTATGCACCTGGTTTGGGCACAAATAACAGAGAAAAATGTATTTCCCTTTGGACACTCCTGGAAGCAGCAATTAAAAAGGATGTCAAAAAATCGCAGGTGCTAGAGGACTCCAAGTTTTCCATTGAATGGGCCACACAAAAAATCAAGGTTCAAGACATTAGGCTTGAGTCCCTCCTTAGAGACATTAATCTCTCATTAAGATTGTTTGAATGGCTTTCCTTTAACCATATCCTACGAGAACTCAATGGGAGGCAAACTCTCTTTCGAAAGAAGCGCTTCTTCTCCCTATAGGAGATTTCGACTTCTATGAATTTGAGGAAGGAGAAGAGAATGAAGCTATGGAGTTCAGAGTGTAGGGTAGTAGGCCCTGACTAGTAATGGAAGATACAGTTTCTTTTTTGTAAAAAAAATTTGTAGAGAGGAAATAGGAAAGGAATTGTATTTTTGTAAGAGTAAGTAATGACATATATTGTTTATATACATATTGATATGGACTGTAACAAGTATATTCTTTTTTTAAAATCTGAGGTTTAATCTCGTCCCAAGAAAACTAATCGTAAATAGGGAGTAACAGACCTGGTCGCACCTTGGCCCATTCTGATTTCAAAGATGAAGCGAGTCGGATTGTCAATGCGGCTAGGGCCTAAACCCTAGCTGCCTCCGCTCTGGTTTTCGATTGCAGGGACGTGGATCTTCATCTATAGCAGCCGATCAGGGATCCCCTTGCTTTCTTTGCATACAGGGCCACGGATCGGCATTTTCAAAGCGTCCCTCCTGCGCTTCGCCTGCGTTTTCCTAAGTTTTTGCATGCGTTTTGGAGCAGTGGTCTTGGCTTGCCTCTGCGACTTTCTCCATCTTCTTGTTTGTTGGTGGTCGTCATCGTGCTACAATGGCCCCAGTTCTGATAGTCGAGATGGAAAAAGATCCTTTGGAAGCATTCAAAGCGTTAGTCCGCTCGGAAGGACCTAAATCCAAGCCTTCTCTCTCGTCCAAGTTTGTTAAGAAGATGGAGGAGATCCCTTCTCTGGAGCTAACTCCAGAGGAGCCTTGCAATCTTGCCCTCCATCTAGCAGAAAATACCCTCATCGGAAAGTTTACGGGGTTATGGCCTAGCCCCAAAACGGTGGAGGCATGGATGGATGATCGCTGGAAGTTGCTGATACAGGGAAAGGTTGCTCTGTGCGCAGTAGGCAGGGGTTTTTTTGTCTTCAGTTTCTCGAGGAAAGAGGATCGTGATCTAGTTTTCAGATCTGGACCCTATTTCATGGGGTCGAGAGGGTTGTTCTTAGCCCCCTGGACTCTTGACTTCAATCCCGAAGCCGAGATCACCGCAGCCCCTGTTTGGGTTAGGTTTCCTCATCTTCCCTTGTATCTCTGGGGGGAATGATCTCTGGAGGACATTGGAAATAAGCTTGGGCATTTCCTGGACAGGGTGGAGCCGAAAGGGGATCAGTTTACCTGCGCTCGTATTTGTGTTGAGGTTAACCTCGAGAAAGGACTACCGGAAGCCATTAAGCTCTCCGTGGGGGAATGGTGCCATGTCCAAGAGCTGGACTACGAGCAGATTCCTTTTAAGTGCCTACGGTGCCATGCTTACGGTCATTTCACAAAAAGCTGCCCCAAAGCCTATAAGGAGCTGGGACCAGTCAAAGAAGATGATTTTCAGCCAGTATCTAACTGACAAAGGCATCCAAGGCGAAAGGATCCACTAGCCTAGACTCCGAAGGTCAATCATTCAGCAGAGGCAACTCTAGAAAATAAAAACAGCTTTGATGCGCTGAAGGAAGATGAAGCCCTAGATCCAGAAGCAACAGCAGTTAAGGAAGATCCTCCAGCAGACGAAAGCCTTCCGGATTCCACCCCCCCAGATTCAGTAGCAGTGAGAGAAATTCGGGCTTCAGATCCGGAACCCTCTGCCTCTGCAGGTCTGGGCGTTTCAGTCCCCTCTAGCGGCTATGTGGAAACTTCTGAACCTGAAGACAAGTCAGTTCCGTCGCCACCCCTTACCCGAGGGAAAAGGACCAACAAAGCGCGCAAAGAAAAGGAGGCGACCTCCAACATTTCTTTAGGTTCTCAGAAAAAGATGGATCCCTACTTTAAGGGGAAAATTTCATCCCCTTCGGCTTAATGTTTTGCTTTTGTCTTCTACTATGCTCACAGTTTGTGAGAATGTACTCATGTATGCATTTTTTGTCATTTTCTCGAATTAGCTCAAGAAGCAGATGGGATTGGTCTCCCAAGACATTCACAAGAAGGTTGGCAGCACTGTTAGAGGTCACCAACTTTCTTCATATCTGTAACTTTCTAATTCTGGCTTGCCAGAATGCCGCTTAGTACAACATAATCGTTCTTGTCAAAAAAAAAAACAAGTATATTCTTTTTTAATATAATTTTTTTTTTCTCCGAAATAAACTAGGAGGACACTTCAAAGTAAAAGCGGATCATGGTAGTTTGAAGTACTTCTTAGAGAAATGATCATCTTTAGAAGAGAAACAAAAATAGGTTACAAATATGTTAGGTTATGACTTTGAAATTATATACAAAAAATGAAAACTTAATATCGTGGTAGATGCACTTTCAAGGAAAGAAGAAGAAACATAGGGTTCACTATGTGTTATTTCTATTTCACAATATAATTGGGTGGAAGAAGCAAGGATACAATGAAAGCAAGATCAAGAGGTATGCAAGATCATTAACAACTACATGAGGACACTCATGAATTAGATAAAATTGTATGGAAGAATGATTTGTTATGCTTATGATCGCCTATATTTATGTAAGAATTCCCAACTCAAATAGAGGATCCTTTTGGAATTGCACACTTCTCCTATAGGAGGACATCCAGGGCTCATTAAGACTTACCATAGGATCAAGCAGGATTTTTTCTGGGAAGGTCTTAAAATTGATGTTCAAAAGTTTATGTTTGAATGTGTGGTTTGCTAACAGAATGAGGGAGAGACAATCAAGATGCCAGGTCTCCTACAACCATTAGCTATGCCAAGTCAACGTTGGGAAGAATTTTTAATGGATTTTATTACAGGTTTACCCAAATATAAAGGAAATATTATCATCATGGTAGTAGTGGATCAACTAACAAAGTATGCCCATTTTTTCTCTCCTTCTCATCCTTTTAAAGCAAGTATAGTAGTTGCATCATTCGTGGAAACAATTTAAAATCTACATGGAGTCCCCAAGATTATTGTAAGTGACAGAGATCCAATTTTCATCCAATTTTCACTAGAAAATTTTGGACTGAATTATTTTCTTGCTTGGGTACTCAATTGGCTCACATCTCATCTTACCATCCTCAATTTGATGGGCAAACTGAGATTGTGAATAAATTTCTAGAACGATATCTTTGTTGTTTTGCATCTGATAAACAAACACAATGGGTCAAGTGATTTCCCTTGGTAGAATGGTGGTACAACAGATCCTTCCATAATTCATCAAAAATGTCCCCATTTATAGCACTTTATGGACATCATCCTCCATCTATCACATCATTCTTGAAGGGTATTGTAAAGGTTCAAGTGATGGAGGAACACATAGGGCACCAAAAAGAGGTTCTAAAACTAATGAAGCACAACTTGGTTATGGCACAAAATAGGATGAAACAACAGGCAAATCAACATCACAGTGAAAGGGAATTTGAAGTGGGGGATTGGGTATTTTTGAGGCTACAGCCATATAAACAAATGTCCCTCAAGCAACAAAATAAGAACAGTAAATTAACACCCAAATATCATGGCCCTTATAAGGTATTGCAAAGGATTTGAAGTATGGATTCCAAATTAAAGTTGCCTCCATCTTCATGTGTACATTCAGTCTTCCATGTTTCTTGCTTAAAGAAGGTAATCAGTGACAAGATGTCAGTCCAAACTATTTTACCAAAGATTAATGAACAAGGAGAAAGCATACTAGAACCAGAAAAAATCCTTGAAATAATGATTAAGAAACTAATCAAGCAATTACTGAGTACCTCCTCAAATGGAAGAACCTACCAGTGGAAGAGGCGACACACAAATATGAGTTCTTCATGCAAAAACACTAGCGGTTAGTCAAGTATTGAGGAAAACACTTGTTTGAAGGGGAGGGGGTTGTTAAGCCCTAAAAAATGTCCCATGTTATGTGTAAAACCCCTTATTAATTCTTGGATATTGAATTATTACATTTCAAGTGTTATATTAGTAGGTCAGCTAGAACCATTCATTATACATTTTCATTATAATTGTGGACATTGAATATATTGTAAAATGAGGTTTCCCCCTCGAAGTGGATTGTTATTCATTGACTTTTTATCATTTTCAAGGTGTTGGTTCATGATGTAATACCTATACTCTCTTAAAAAATGACAAATCATTTAAATTAACTATTACTATTGTTCCACTTTCTTGGCTTGGCGCAATTCAACAATTCAGCTTGCATAAATGTCTTTCCTTACATATTTTTCCTCCAACTACTACAACATCGCCACTTACCTTGTAGTCTTTTTCTCTTAGTCCTCGACCCATGCCATCCTCACTATCCATATCCTCTAACCCTCTCACTACCATACCTCGTGCCTATTTCTTAATTTGCAAACCCTCATTCTTCCTACAAATACTCTCTATATTATCTCTTAGATCGATTACCCAATGCATTTACTTCAACTCCTTTTATGCATCCCTCTCCAACCTTTTCATTCCCTCACCCCACTAATATCACCTAGTACCAAGCAAATCTATATAGCTCAATGACAAGTAGATCTCTACTAGACTCCAACAAAATGACACAAGACTCACTTAGGTATATGACACACCCTCTTTATTGAGGATGCATCAAAATCAAATATCGACATTTCATTCAGGGTTCTCAAATACTCCACGTTCAAGAGTTTATCAAAGCTCTTCTGGAAAACTATTGTCCCTCACATAGGGATGTTTAGCTTCATAACAAATCTCGGGTGATCATAACAACGATATCTCCCCTCACTCAGATGCACATTCTCAATCTTGAGCTAGCTACATGAGATCCAATAATTATGGACCAAAACACAACATCATAGTACTTAGAAACCACAAGTAACTATTTTTTACAAGCATGCCTCTTATAGGTCGTACACACAATCTTGGGAGCACTAGATACATGTATATCACACTTGCCACATTGGCCTCTTCATTTAGTTATTACACCATGATTAACTCCTTTATTCTTCAACCTCCGACTTGATACTAGTACACTAGAGCACCATATTTTCACTCACTATTTATAATCTAGATGGATATTGGTGGCCACCCATCTAATCCACTGGCTCAAAAAACAATTTTCCATTTTCGCAGTTTTTTACAGTTTTTCGGGTTCTAAATGTTTGGGACCATTTTGAGGCCTTAAATGATGTTTGTATTTGGACTTTTTTTTTTGGTGGGGAGGGGGGGAGCAGGAGTTTGCAACAACATGCCTTGATTCTAGGCAAAATTTGTACTCCTTAGCTAGACCTTTTCGACGAGGTATTGAAGGCCACAAAGAGAAATCGTATGCAGAAGTTAAACCCTCGACAAGTTGACGTATCAACTACCCCCATCAAGGCCCACAAACATTTTGGTGTTTCATCTCCTATGGTTAGAGTTTTGGATGTTTAGGGTTTTCTCATTTATGATTTATGTTAAAAAAGGCCTTCAGAGCCTCATTGTAAACACATCTTCTTACGAATGAGCTTATCTGTCACCTTTCTTCTCATATGTAAGATGCCACCATTCTAGCAAGTTCATTCACTCTATATTTTTACATTTTTTGTACATTTCTTTCATTAATTGAAATTGTGTATTATTGTATCTTTGTGTTTCTTGAAATATCTCTATGTATTTCCTTATTATATCTTTTCCTTCATTTCGTTCTCAAAATAATCTGGATCAATTGTATCAAAGCAGATTTCTCCTTGTCCTTTCCTAATGCATGTCCCTAACGAGGTCAAGATATAGAGAGTTGGGTCTCGAGCTAGTTTCTCTTGAGGACAACTGCTCTCACCAGCCCAAGCAACCTCCCATGGAAGAAGAAAAGAGAGATGATGGGGCAAGAGATTATCTTCTTTCGTTGCTCAAGGAAGCTGTCACATGACAAAGGGATGTGTTGTCACATGAAGTTGTTCAAGGTCGAAGGTGTCATCCATGAGCACGGGCATACAAGCAAGTGCAGTTTTTAGAAGCAAAGATCCCCTCATGCAGTTCAGTTTAGCGCCACCTCAAAATGTGGTTGGAAGGATCCCATAGTTAGCAGGCAGATAAAGCTTTGGTGGGGGCGCTAAAATAGTTGGCACACCCAGATCGTAGATCGCAATCAGATCAATGGAAGCCAATCATTTCGACACTACAAGCTGCAAGGGTGTTAAAATCCAAAGGCGTGCCGAAAGCCAAACCACGGTATTATGGGGAGGCTACGTGGTGGAAGATGGTGCATTTCGGGCCCAAAAGCGGTGCGGGTCCAAACTGTTTTCGACGGCCCTGAAATCACATGTGCATATAATGACGTATCCAAAAATAGCACGTGGTCACCCGCTAGTCGTCAAGTCGTGTCCCGATCCTAAGGAGAATTTAGTTAATGATCGAGGACTGGTAGTTGAAAACTAGTTTCACTCCATAAATAGAAATCATGGAAGCTCTGGAAACAGAGACAGAACTGTCAGCCTGAGGTACCACGATGGAAAATTTCTTCCTGCAGGCCCATACTAATCTAAGATTGCATTTGACAGAAGGAAACACGCACAGTCTAACAGAAGGATACACAGATGAAAAACCTTGGATGGGATGGCCAGATGACTCTCCTAGAGGTTGTTCACTGATCTGAGTATAAATAGATCAGTTCAAGATTTTTTTAGTGTGGTCAAATGGTTGAGCAGAGCTCCCTATTTTGCAATATTTTGATACCAAAGTTGTTCTCTGGTTATGTATGAGACCTGAGACTTTCTCATTAATAGAAGTCATCTTCTTTCATCATCTTGTTTACTTTAGTGTTGAAACACTCGTGCATCGATAATCCAAACGAGTTGTTGTAGTTGTATTGTAATGGAGGTTTGATTATAATGTTGTTGTGACCTGTTTCACTATTATCTTTCATTGTCTTGTTTCCCCTGATGCTGAAATGATCGTGCATGGATGATCCAGATGAGTTATTGTAGTTGTATTGTAATGGACGTTTGATTATAATACTGTTGTGGTATATTTCAGTATCTTAAACTTGAGCTCAAGAGTGCTCTTGTGCCTGAGTTTTTCTTCACCAAGCTGCTTGAAGGCTGGATGCTCATGGCAGACTTGTCCACTTTTCTCACTAAGTCTTCCTTCTGCTCATCTTTAGCCTTAACCACTGACTGAATTTAATGAGGACCTCATTTCCTTATGCATCGCTTGTCCATTTTATGTGATTAAACATTCTTGTACCAGGCTTTGTCCATTTGACCTCCACTCATAAACCTACCTCCACCAACATTTTGATGGGTACTGGGCTTATCCTCTTGCAATATGAGGGTGAATCTCAGTGCTAACATTCTTGGCACCATTACCGAGGAACGAATGGAAGACATTTCCCTTGGATTGAACGACAAATAAATTATGATTTTGAAGGTGCATTAGAAATCAATACCTTGAATATTGCAACTCGCACATGGCGACTCTATTGTTTCAGTTATGGCTCCTAAAGGCAGACACATGAGGTCAACTCCACAACTACCTTTGGCAACACCTGAAGTTGACCTAGTGAATATTATCAAGAAAATAAAGACCTCTCAAGAAGGACTTTCAGCTATTGTACCAAGTGATCCTGGTAATTTACATGACCCTTCTTTTAAAACTCCAGTAGTTGTATCCAATTATCCTTTTCTACCATCTATTGGAGTTTCTAGAAGTTTAGATTTTAAAAGTTTTTGTGTTGAACGTCCCCCTTCTAGTCTTCATTTGGAAGGAGAAAATTTTGAAACCCTTGTTTCCCATGATATTGTAAAGTTGTTTAGACCCAGGAGCTTAGAATATTTTCCCACTTTGGGTTTTCCTACTCCTCCTCCTATCAAAGTTGTTGTATCTAAAGAGGGGGAAACTTCTTTTCCCTTGAACCCCATATCATTCTCCTCCAACACTCAGTTGTTTCCCCTTTCCCCTAGAAACACAACTGCAATCCTACCTGTCCAAACTCCATCTCCCCCTTGTTCTCCTACAATTTACATCCAAATGGCAGGTGCTAATCTTCCTAGAAACAGGATGGATGCCATAGTGGCTGCTAGATATGCCCCTCTTATTTTACCTCAGCCTATGAATGATCTCCCAGTTGGAGACTACCTTAAGTACATGCCCAAATTCATAGGGGAGGAAGATATAACTACAGAAGAACACCTTTCAGCTTTCTATAGTTATGCAGATAATCATAACATTGAAAATGAAGATGTTTGGATGAGAGTTTTTGTACAGAGCCTTGATGTTGAGGCTAGGAAATGGTTTATGGATTTGACCCTTAGATATATTGTTGGGATTGAAGCTCTGGATGATTCATTCCTGAGGCATTGGGGGGATAAAAAATATTTTCTTTATTATATTACAGAATTTGGCTCACTTAAGAGGAAAGAGGGGGAATCTCTTCAGACTTCTCAAAAAGATTTAATAAGATGTACAATAAGATTCCCACAGAAATAAAGCCTACAGAAACCTCTGCTAAGATTACTTATGTCAGTGCTTTTGACCCTGAGTTTTTCCTCTTATTGAGAGAAAGAAGAGATACCTCTTTAGCTCATATGCAAGATACAGCGCTTGAAGTAGAATCTAATATATTGGAATATGACAAACTTCGGAGTAAATCTGATAGAGACAGAAGAAAAGGTAGGGTTGAAACTTCAACCTCTGGTTCCTCTACTTCTCACCCTCAAGTGGATGAATTGACAAAACTGGTAAAATCACTTTATGCAGAAATGGAGAAATTCAAATTTGAAGGAAAATAGAGCTATAGGAACCCCTGGAATGTTGATAAGAGGGGTAATTTCAGAAGACCCAATAACTCCCCTCATATCATCCAAAGAAATAAAAGAAATAGGGATAGGGATGATCAAAAAATCCAAGCCCCTCTCCAAAATAACCCGATTACTGATGAAGAAGGAGAGGAAGAAGATGTTGATCCTAAAATCCATTGTCTTGGTGAAACCTCTTCGTCTCCTCATTTAACCAAATCTACACATGAAGATTCTATCATGGATAGCCAACTAAATGAGGTGAGAAAAGGGGAAAGGAACAGTGTCAATACAAATAGATACAACCTAAGGTCCAAGAAGAAAGAGGGAAAGCCTGGCATTCCTGATCAACCTACTAGAACAGAGAATCCTGCTAAGGATGTGGTAGCTAGCAACAAAGAAAAAGAGGCACAAGACCTCAAGCAGTGGTTAAGATCCCTACCCCAGAAGTTAAAGAGATTTTGAAGCCTCCCTCCTCTTTTATCTTTGAGAATGAGATTCAAAACATTAAAATCCCTGTACCTTTTTTGGAGCTAGTTAAGAATGAGGATTTCAAAAGTTACCTTTCCAAAATGTTGTAACTTGAACCTTCATCTTATCCCACAGATTCAATCAACCTCCAAGATGAAAAAATAGTTGTCATACTAGGACCTTTGGTAGAGGATAGGGAGGACTCTTCCCCTCCTTTCTATACATCATTGAATATTCATGATAAAGTGTTGCACAATTGTTTGATGGACTCAGGGGCATCTCATAATCTCATGCCTAAGACTTTCATGGATGAGCTTGGGTTGGAGTTATAAAAACCTACCATGACCTATACTCATTTGATTCCAGGAAAGTGAAGTGTCTTGGGGTTATTAAAGACCCGGTTGTTTCCTTGTTCCAATTGTCAATGAAAAGTGTGGTCATGGATATTTTGGTGGCTGATGTCCCCCCTAAGTTTGGGATGCTCTTGTCTAGATCTTGGATCAAAAGACTAGGGGGAACTTTGCAGATGGATCTCTCGTATGCCACCATTCCTGTGTTTGGGGGGGGAACATAGAAGGCTTTATAGGGAAGCACAACTTGCTTACATTATCAGTGATGAAGCAAATCCTGCCAACCACCCCATTTTTGCAGTTGATATTGATTTAGGAACCAGTATGTTACAGCTCACTGACGCTCCTCAAACACCTATTGAAATCAGAAAGCAGCCTATTACCTCTCGTGAAGATCCTGCTCCAAATACCTTTGTTTAGAAGATGTTTTTTTATGGAGCCTCTTCTAGGGAGAGTGTTGGTGCTGGGTTAGTCTTTATTTCCCCTACCCAAGAGACCATATCTCTGTCTTACAAGCTTGAATTTGAAACAACAAACAATGTGGTAGAATATGAGGCTCTTGTTTTGGGTTTGAGGGCTGCTAAAGACATGAAGATTGAAGAGCTAGCAGTGTTTGGAGATGTTGAGTTAATTATTCATCAAGTCAAAGATATGTACCAATCTAAACACCCCAGGTTGAGGGCCTACAGAAATGAAGTTTGGGATCCCATTGATAGTTTCTTCTTGGATTTTAATATCTCATTTGTTCCAAGAGAAGGGAATACTATGGAAAATCCCTTGGCTATCTCAGCAAGTAATTTCAGGATTCCTTTGCCCCCAAAACTCAAGTATGATGTGGAAGTAAGGTATAGACTCTCTATTGCTGACAATGTCAAACATTGGAAGGTTTTTTAGGATGATTTTGAGATAAAAATATTTCTTGAGACTGTGGATGAATTTTTTGCTTTACATATTGATCAAGATTAGGATACTGAAGAAATACCTCATGTTGATATTTTTCTGAATAAAATTGTTGATCATCATATTGTTAAGTTGCCCAGTAACCATATTCCAAAAGGACTTGTCCCCTTGGAGAGATTGTTTGACAGAAATGAAGTGGCTATAAAGATTAAAGGTTCAGCTGAAGATGTCAAGGTGACTGAATGCAATTTAGGTACAGAGGAGGATCCAAAGTATGCCAAATTGTCTAGCAGTTTGTTAAAAGAACAAGGGGTTGAATATGTTAAGCTTTTTAAGAAGTTTGTGGATGTGTTTTCCTGGAAATATGAATATTTAAGAACATATGACACAAACATCATTGAACATAAGATCCCTTTGAAAGAGGAGACCAAGCATTTTAGGCAGAAACTCAGACAAATAAATCTCATGTTGCTGCCTATTATGGAAAAAGAAGTGAAAAAGTTGTTGGATGCCCAGATCCTCATTCCTTTGAGATATTCAAAAAGGGTGGACAACTTAGTGCATGTGAGGAATAAAAATGGGGAAATCAGGTTATGTGTTGATCTTAGGAATTTGAACAGGAGCTCCAAAAAATATAACTACCCCTTTCGAAAGATGGGGCACATTTTGTAGAGAGTGACTAGTTCATCTAGGATGTCTATGATTGATGGCTTCTCTGGCTACAATCAGATCTATGTCCTGCCTGAAGATACAGAGAAGACAACCTCCACTACTCCTTGGGGCACATTCATGCATGCTAAAATTCCCTTTGGAGTGATGAATGCAGGAGCAATCTTCCAGTGAGCCATGGACATCGTATTTATTGGGGAGAAAGACAAATTTGTAGTCATTTATCTCGATGACATTACAGTGTTCTCAAATTCTGACAAAGAGCATTGTCATCATTTGAAGAAGGTCTTCCTGAAGTGCAGAACGTTTGGTCTCTCTCTCAATCCTAAGAAATATTTGTTTGCAATGGAGAAAGGTAAATTATTGGGGCACATTGTGTCAGCAAAAGGGATAAGAATTGATCCAAGAAGGGTAGAGGCCATCCAAACCTTATATTTTCCTAGATCTAAGAAAGAGGTTCAATCTTTCTTGGGTAAGGTCAATTTTCTAATAAGGTTCATCTCCAACTTTGTTGAATTAGTGAAGTACATTACGGGCATGCTTAGAAAGGGAAATGAGGTGAAATGGACTTTTGATCCTCGAGAAACTTTTGATCAAATAAAAAAGGATTTGACTGAAGCACCAACGCTCATTAGCCCTGACTATTCTAAAGAATTTTTGATATTTTCCTTTGCCTCATTTGACACATTAGTTGTTGTTTTGCTAGAGAAGAATGCATAGGGATTAGAGCAGCCTATTTCCTTTTTCAGCAAAGCATTGAAGGATGTAGAAATGAGATATGATATCATGGAGAAGCAGGCATATGCTTTGGTCAAAGCCCTCAAATCTTTCAGAATATATATTTTGCATTCAAAGATTGTTGCATATGTCCCTTCGGCCTCAGTGAAAGAGATATTGATCCAGCCTGACGTATATGGAAAGAGAAGCAAATAGATTGCTAAAATTATGGAATTTGACCTTGAAATAAAGCCCATTAAATTGGTGAAAGGACAAGGTTTAGCCAGATTGTTGGTTGAATCAAAATGCAAAGCTTTGGGGGTTACTTTCATGAAAATAAACTCAGAAAATTAGCAAGCTAAGATTGTTGATAAAGGATCTCATGTCAACCCCAGCTTGGCAGAATGCACTTGGTATAAAGACATCATATATTTTCTGTAGAAGTTGCGGCCTCCTGATGGCTTGGACAAGAACAAGGTGAGAGATTTGAAACTCAAAGCAATCAAATATTGTCTCATTGATCAGGTTTTGTATTGGAAAGATCCTCTTGGAGTTCTTTTGAGATGTATGGATCCATAGGAGGCCTAAAGGGTCATAATTGATTTCCATGACAGCTTATGTTGGGGCCATCATTTTTGGAGAACCACAGCTTATCAGATCCTCGAAGCTCAGTATTTCTGGCCTAGCCTTTTAACTGATGTATGTGCAAATATTAGAGCTTGTGTCAAATGCCAAAAGTTTTCTGGAAAGTAGCAGCTCAAATCTTTGCCTTTGAAACCTGTGCTGGTTTCTGGACCTTTTCAACAGTGGGGTCTTGACTTCATTGGAGAAATCCACCCAGCCTCAAGTGGTCAGCATAGGTGAATTTAGAATGTCACTGATTGTTTCACCAAGTGGAAAGAATCCATTCCTACAAGGAGTGCCTCCCATAAGGTAATCATCAACTTTCTTGAAGATGTCATGTCCAAATTTGGTTGTCCAAGCAGGATTATTACTGACAATGTTACCTCCTTCAAAGATGAACCAATCATCAAGTTCTGTGAACATTATGGTATTACATTAATCCACTCTACTCCTTACTACCCCCAAGGAAATGGTTTGGCAGATTCCTCTAACAAGATCCTCATAAAGATCATCAAGAAATTGTTAGAAGACATGGGACTCAAAGTTGAAATTTGCATTATGGGCTGACAAAGTTACAACAAAGAGGCCACTTGGTGTTTCCCCTTTTCATCTTGTATATGAGGTTGAGGCTATCTTTCCTACTCATCTTGCCTTGCCTGTGTCAAAATTCCTACAGGACTATCAAGGAGAACCTAATGATATGGTCAAAAGGATGTAGTAGTTGGTAGAAGTACAACAAGTTACGGAATAGTTACTTGATAAAGCTCAGGACCATTAGCAGGTGATAAAACGAGCCTTTGACAAGAGGGTAAGCAAGGAAAATTTTCAGATAGGTGATCTAGTGCTCAAGTGGGATTCACCCAAGCAAGACAAAAGCAAACATGGTAAATTCAAAGCCTTGTGGATTGGTCATTTCAAGATTTCTGAGGTATTTTCAAATAACACTTATAGGTTGCATAACTTGGAGGATTCCAAAGTTTTTGGTGGCCCTATCAATGGGCGCTTTCTGAAAAAATATTTTGCCTAAGCCATGATTGGCTTTCCATCCATTGTAATTGCCACTTCTTCTTTCATTTCTGTTTGAATAAGAGAGTCCATGACCCAAAATCTAAGGCACTTAAACTGCTTGTTCTTGGCAGCTCACATGGAGCATGCCATCCCCAATGGAGCCAAAATTTTACCACGTGAAGTTTTTCAAGGTCGCAGGTGACAACCACGAGTGCAGGTAGACAGGCAGGTGCAGTTTTCAGCAGCAAATATCCCCCGTGCAATTCAGTTTAGCGCCACCTCAAAACGCAGTTGGAAGGATCCCATAGTTAGCAGACGGATAAATCTTTGGCAGGGGGCCTAAAATAGCTGGAGCGCCTAGATCGCAGATCACAATCAGATCAACGGACACCAATCATTTTGGTGCCACAAGCTGCACAAGCGTTAAAATCCAAAGGTGGGCCGAAATCAAAGCTGTGGTATTGTGGGGAGGCTACATGGCAGAAGATGGTGCATTTCGGGCCCGAAAGCAATGTGGGTCCAAATTGCTTTCGATGGCCCCTAAATCATGTGTGTGTATAATGATGTATCCAAAAGAATCACGTGGTCTCCCGTTGGTCGTCAAGCCGTGTCCCGATCCCAAGGAGAATTCAGTTAATGATCGAGGACTGGTAGTTGAAACCTCATTTCACTCCATAAATAGAAAGCATGGAAGCTCTGCCTAAGGATACAGAATTGTCAGCCCGAGGTACCACGATGGACGGTTTCTTCCTGCAAGCCCATACTGATCTGAGCTTGTGTCTGACAGGAGGAAACACACACAGTCTGAAAGAAGGATACACAAACGAAAAACCTTGGATGGGATGGCCAAATGACTCTCCTAGCGGTTGTTCATTGATCAGAGTATAAATAGATCAGTTCAATATTTTGTTAGTGTGGTTGAATGGTTGACCAAAGGTCCCTATTTTGTAATATTTTGATACGAGAGTTGTTCTCTGTTTATGTATGAGACATGAGAATTTCTCATTAAGAGAAGTGAGCTTCTTTAATCATCTTGTTTACTATAGTGTTGAAACACTCGTGCATGGATGATCCAAATGAGTTGTTGTAGTTGTATTGTAATGGAGGTTTGATTATGATGTTGTTGTCCCCTGTTTCAGTATTCTCTTTCATTGTCTTGTTTCCCCTGATGCTAAAATGCTCGTGCATGGATGATCTGGACGAGTTATTGTAGTTGTATTGTAATGGAGGTTTGATTATAATACTATTGTGGTATATTTCAGTATCTTAAACTTGAGTTCAAGAGTGCTCTTGTGCCTAAGTTTTTCTTCACCAACCTGCTTGAAGGCTAGATGCTCATGGAAGACTTGTCCACTTTTCTCACTAAGTCTTCCTTCTGCTCATCTTTAGCCTTAACCACTGACTGAATTTAATAATGACCTCATTTCCTTATGCATCACTTGTCCAGTTTCTGTGATTAAACATTCTTGTACCTGGCTTTGTCCATTTGGCCTCCACTCATAAAAATACCTCCATCAACATTTTGATGGGTACTCAGCTTATCCTATTGCAATTTGAGGGTGACTCTCAGTGATAACAGGATGAAATGATGGAAAAAATTTCCCAAATCCTTCGACGACTGTCGATAATAACAGACATGTCTTCAATAAGCGGCCACTTTGGAGGCATCACCCCTTTCAAGGTACAAGTGAATTTTGATATTCCTATGTTTGAAGATCAGATAGATGCATATGCTTTGGAAAAGTAGTTAAATATGCTAGAAGGTTATTTCTCTGTCCACAAATTTTCCGACGGGGAAAAAATCACCTTTGTGCTCCTTAAGGTTGTCCCCCATGTTAAAAATTGGTGGGAAGCTTATTGTGAGAAAAATTCCACAATGCAGTTTGGCATGTCTGAGGCTGAACTCACTTAGGATTTACTTATGGGTGTGATCAAGGAACAATATTACCCTATTGGAAACTATGATGACCAGTAAATGAGATGGATCACACTGCGTCAAGAGAGGGGCCAAACAGTTCCAAATTTCAAAAATACCTTCCATACCTTGCGCGCCAAGTTGGGTATCAAAGACTCTGAGTGACATATGGTTCTAAAATATTGTGGGGCTCTACATGGCTATATCTAAACTGAAATGGAGTTTATGGGCATCTCATCAATGGGAGTTGCTTATCGATATGCTGTCAAAATCGAGCATAAATTTAAGCAACAGAATCAACAAGAGTTCAGGTCTGCAAATCTGCAACAACCAAAGTAAGATAAAGGAAACCCTAACTCATAGAACAACCAACCTCAAGAAATCCAGTCCACGTCGTAAGAAAAGAAGGGTGACAGGAAGACTAAGAAGGAATAAGGAAGTGGTGCAACTTCTAAAAAATCCCTTGGCATAACACCGATGAATGTTGCTCAAAACAATCATTGGTGGTTGAGCTCAAAGAAAAAGAGTCGAACCTTGACTCAGACTCTGATTCAAAAAAATAAAAGGAGACATATCGTTGATGCAGAACCCGCTGCTACCATCATGACCACAAAAATACAACTAGAAGAACCAGAGGATCCTAAGGAACGAGAGCACCTCTTCCATCCACATATGTGGGTGAAGGGGACCCCACTACATTTCATTATTGATAATGGAAGCCAAAAGAACCTCATCTCAACAGAGGTTGTCACGCAGTTGGATTTTCCGATAGCACCACACCCGCAGCCATACAACATCAGATGGCTTCGTCGGGGTCAATATTTTTGCGTCTTCCATCAGTGTTGTTTGTCCTACAACATCAAGCACTTCAAGGATGAGGTATTGTGTGATGTCGCCCCACTAAAATTCTGTGATGTTCTATTAGGCCATCCATTTATGTTCAAGCGTCATGTTGTTTATAATTCTCAACCTTGTAGTTTCATCGTTACTATGGGGGATCAACTCTACAGGATACCAGAGGTAGTTCTGACTACTTTCCTGAAAAAATAGTGCCGCAAATTTATCTCTCATACCGCAAAGTTCAGCCTCTTCATGATCCAGTTAGAAGGTGAACAGAATGGCATTGCAACCATTACAGCCTCGGCACAAGAACTTTCTATGCAACAGAAGCAGGTTGACAAGATTGTAGAAGAGCACAAAGGTGTTCATGCTTCACCTATGGGATTTCCTTTTCATTTCCCAGTCAAGCCAAACTATAACAGAGTCCTTTATAACTCTATTGGCCACAACCCTTTTCAGGCTTGCTTAGGGTTCCAACCATTAGCCACCACTGATGTAGCTCTCCATGTTGCATCTCCACTGATATATTACTCCCACACTTAGGCAAATCATGTAGCTATATTGATTGAACAGATCCAACCTCTCTAGCAACAGGTTCATGACAACCTTCAGCAAGCTAAGGAGGACAACTTATTTAGCAAGTCAAGCATCTCTCCAAGGTTCAAATTCAACAAAAGATTCCCCATCTCCCACATAAACTTGACGCAATAGGGACCATTGCTTCCTAAGGGGGGAGGATTGATCCAAATGGATATTGGTGGCTACCCACCTATTCCACTGGCTCAAAGAAAAGTTTCCATTTTGGAAGTTTTTTACATTTTTTTGGGTCCCAAACTTCTGGGGTCGTTTTGAGACCCTAAAGGACATTTTTTTGGAATTTTTGGGGACCAAGATTTTTCATCAACATTCCATAGCCCCTAATAGAAGTTTTACTCCTCGGATAGACCTTTCCAATGAGGTATCGAACACCCTAAATGAATATTGTATGTTGAAGTTATGTCGTCGAAAACTTGACGTATCAGTTACCCCCCATTGGGGCACACAAACCTTTTAGCGTTTTATCTCCTGGGGTTAGGGTTTTGGATGTTTAGGGTTTTCTCATTTATGTTTTGTGTTAAAAAGGCATTTGGGCCTCATTGTAAACACATCTTCTTGTGAATCAGCGTATCCATCACTTCTCTTCTCAGAGATAAGCTGCCACCATTCTAGCGAGTTCATTCACTCTGTATTTGTACCTTTTTTGTACATTTCTTTCATTAATAGAAATTGTGTATTACTGTATCTTTTTGTTTCTTGCAATATCTTTGTGTATTTCCTTATTATATCATTGCCTTCATTTTGTTCTCAAAATAATCTGGATCAATTTAGGCATATCTCTCTAACATAGTATTAGCCCAACCTTGGCCTGCTACTGGTTACTACTTCTCTTCAACAATTGGATTCAATGAGATATCTACGACATCACTTCTTCTTTTGGATGACTCTTAGATATGAAGGCTTCCCTTCTACAACAATACCTCTAGTTTTGGGTGATCACACCCTACTACTGTGCACACCTAATCTATCCAGCAACAATACATCCTTCTGCATATTTTGGCTATAATTCAACATAGGCCTACCTTGTTTACACGTTACTTTTGGGTTTCCTTATTTGTTGCCACTTTATCAACCAGATATCGTGACTCTTAGTGTTAACCACACCCATATTCCTCTCCCTAGTCTATCATAGTCACAATATTATCATCAAAGGATAGGGCTTCACAACTCCTTCAACAACATCTTGACTTTTCTAGTGGACATATAGATGTTTCTTTCTCTCATTTCGCATACATGTTCACCTTAGCACGTCGTGCAAGCTACATTTCTACCCTTTAGGGATCTCCTCAAACAATAAGAGACTCTATCCCATCTTCTTCCAACTATATCACTCTTGATCCACAAGGATTGTACAGTTCAATTCATTTATGTTATGGACCTAGATATATACACAATGTTTCATGATGACACTCTCACTAACTCTCTCTTTTCTAGCAGGATCAAGAAGTTTGCTCTTTGATTTCAAGTTGCACCTCCTCACTACTTATCTAGCTTTGTAGAGGTCAATATCCCTCCTTGGGAGCTAGAGTCGTATACGACACTTGAAGGAAATATATTTCTCTTTGGTAGTTTCAATCTTAAATTGGGAGGAAAGTGGGGATGCTTTCCAACTAAATGGGTAGAAAATAATATGAATAGCTTGGGAATTCTCCACAAGGAGAATGCACCCTCAACAACGCTCAGTTTCTAAGCAAGTGTTTCATCATTTCAAGAAATTTTGGTAAAGCATTTAATTGATATGGAGCATATAGTTAGTTAGTTGCTCCTTTCCAACCTTTGGGTTGCATGCATTAGTGTTTAATTGTTTTCTCTTAGCCATTGGGTTGTGTGCAATATTTTTGTGGACCCATTGTAAACTTATATTTCATTAGCCAAGATGAATAAAGTAAGCCATTTTTCCTTGAGGATTTTCATCTCTTGTGTTATTTTACTTCTTTCTCGGTTTATTTGCTTCAAGTTGGTGCACTTTCCTCTTCAAGCTAGGGTTTCCTTGATTTCATATGTCAAACACACATCATTGTTTCAACCTAGGCTTATTAGAAAAAGGTTCAGAATGATTTAGAATTAGTTTATGCTGAAAAAATCTTAAGTAGTTGTTGTCACAAGCCTAGCGAACCTCCGATTGGGCAACAGAAAAAACCCAATGTTCCCAGTCACCGTGTGGCACCGACGTCTTTCGTTCGGTAGCAAGGCCAAACCGACTTACTCAACCCAGACTATGCCTTCATCTAATTTTGTTCGTTACTTATGTTATGTTTTTTTTTGTCTTATACTTAGCTTCAACAATAAAGAGAAACCATTCATACATAGTGCAAACGAAACATATATAAGGCCAAACCGACCTAATACCCAAGAATTCTTTACACAAAACAGAACAACAATGTGCCTAGCCAAACACTCGTGCCACATGAAGAAAGTTCATACAAAGGAGTTTTCACTCTGTTACAAAGAACCCGTGTGAAAACATTACAACTCGTCCTCATGAGCTTCCTTCATGCACCCTTCCTTCACCGCTACAGTTGAACGAAACTCTCTTCATGCTTCGTCTCTACAATGCTTGTGGTTCTGCCTTCATGCGCCTATCCCCTTTTCTGATTCATACTTGTCTTTGCCTCATATTGAATCAACCTCACTTCACTACCACAGTTCATTTGTTCACTAGCTCCCTTCAAGAAAGACTTTCCCAACATGGCCTGATGCAACCTCCCCATGGCAGCTCAAGACACCCAGCTGGGTTGAATTGGCTCCTTGGTGGGAGCTCGCCCTTCCTTCTTGGTCACTGTCTCAGAACTCCCCAACCTGCGATAATTAAATATGCCTCCCCACTACAACCTTGCATCCTCTAGTTGACTTTCATCCCTTAACTTATATAGGAGCTTTGCCTCAACCAACGTGCCCCTTCACCATGGAGCCAACGCGTCCCTTGGTCAATTTGTCCACTTTTCATTTCTAAGCCGACTTATCAAAGAGTGCACTCCCTTTGCATGGGCATGCTCTTCCTTGGTCGACGTGCTTCCTTCATTTTATGCGTGCCTAAGTCAATTTCATGCTTGCTCTTTGGTCTGTTTCTTGGCTAGCATCCAATGCATGTTTTCCCTTGGTGTTCTCCTCTTACAACAGTGCATGCCTAAGGCATTTTGTTAAGAACCAAACATCAATATAGCATAGAAAAACCTCAGGAAAAGTACTCAACGCCTTGAAAAAGAGATAATTTCAGATAATAAGCCTCTTCGAGGGGGCAACCTCCTTTTACCCCACTTAAATGTTCAAGTA
>ML784536.1:142633-167212 GCA_009831015.1 Picea engelmannii | reverse complement strand
ATGATATTTCTTCTCTGCAATGCCACAGGTCTGATCAAAATTGGATGTGCCAAGTGGAATTTACGGTAACTTCCTCACAACTTGCCGATTTTTGGCCTTTCCAGGAGATCTCACTTGTATAGCATGCCCCTCACAAAATAATTGATATAAAATTCTGAAACTCCCACCTAAAATACTACAGACTATAAATGATCCAATGCAACCAGTCCCACTCAATTTGGATACTCTAGCAAGAAGTTATGATTGTTTTACCTGGAACACCTTCTTGAGACTAGTCAATAGGACTAGTCAGATACCCTATCTTACACAACTTTTATATAAAAATTTAATATGACCCAGAAGCTGAACCTTTTACCACAAATACCTTACTAAGTTTTTTAAATGGCCTCCGGATTTTAGGGTCTGAAACGTTACAGAAATTTTTTTATAGCGAAAACTCCGCAATGACTCATTTCAGGATGATTCCAAAACCCTATCTTGTACAGGTTGTATCTCCAAAAGTATAAGGCCTCGGGAGCTTAATTTTGAACCCAATGTACCTTGATCCGTCTACTAAATATCCTCCAAGCCGTTCCTTCTGAAACATTGTAGAAAAAAATTTATAGTGAAAATTCCACGATGTCTCATATGTAGCAGTGAAACCCCAAGACCTTGAGCTCTGATACCATATGTTAAGAACCAAACATCAATATAGCATAGAAAAACCTCAGGAAAAGTAATCAACACCTTGAAGAAGAGATAATTTCAGATAATAAGCCTCTTCGACGGGGCAACCTCCTTTTACCCCACTTAAATGTTCAAGTACAAGATGATTCAAAATGAAAATGTCTCCTTGGTATATATAGGAGACTAGGAGGTATAATTACAACTAATGGCCTAAAGCCAACATAAATAAAATAACATTACTAATATAATATGCCCCAATTAAGGGGTAATGAGCTAATATTATGGCTTAACACATTCGAGCTCTCCAAGTCATGTTATTTGTTTGTCCAGTCGGCTAGGCACCTTCCTTGCCAAAGCATCCAACCGACACCTTCAACCAACTTTTTTTCCAGAGGGGCACCCAACTTCCATGGAGTGCCCACCTTTACCACATCTTCGATCAAGTCTTTGCCTTAACGTTTGTCACAAGCAACCATTGGTGAATTTGTCCTTAGCGTGCACCCAAGGAACATGACTTTGCCATATAAGAAATCATTTGCCTTCATCAACTCAACCGAGTGCTCTCTTTCTCGACTTGTCTGACTAAGCTTATGGTGGAGGAGCGTGGGTGCTCAAGCCAACTCTTGAGATGTTACACCCTTCCCCACTCAAATTGATTGTCCTCTTGGAAATCCCAACATAAATTCATGTGCCATGATCACTAATGGCGTCCGTTCGCTGCTCTTTCGCGATCACAACTCTTGTTGCAACCTCAACCAGAACAAAAAATGTCGAAGTGTTGAACCTCCATGAGGAACCAATGCGCCCATACTCCAACTATCTCGTCATGTCTCTGCACGCTACATGCCTCCACTTCTTGAACAATTTGGGTAGTTAATCCAACTTCTAGCCCAATCGGTGAAAGTTTACTTCCACATGATACCCATAGTTCTTTTTTTCCAACGCCCCCCATGTGCTCAACCCAAAAACACCAAGGAAAGATCACACTTTCCATTGTCTTTCTCCAACTCTGTCAAGAAGTTCCTCCGCAACAACCAAGTGTTGTACAAACAAATCACTATGCTCCCAAAGTCTAACCCCTTCACCATGTTGTTGCACACTAGTTCATCCAACTATTGGATAAGTTGGGTGCTCGGTCCAACCATATGATCACTTGCACGATAGCACACCTCCATGTAAAATTTATCTCCTCTCATTTGCAACTTGACTCCTTAGTGAAAAACTTGCTAAGGCAACTCCCTTGCCCCGCTATCCTACGATGTCACTCCAAAATAAAATCTTCTTTCAAACTTCATTAACTTCATCTTTGTTTTGAAATTTGTTGCCACTTCCTCTCATTGTTACACTCATCCCATCTCATGTCCAATATATATGAAAATTCAAGGAAATCACCGCACATCTACCACACATACAACTAACCGAATTCACTCTCTTTAATCATCCCACAAACTGTAGGATCCCAGAGACTGCTTCATTCTTGCTACAACCATGCTCTCTATGGCACCATGGTTTTCTTTGACAAGTCTTCCCAAGTCAATTATGAGCTTGGCTTCATTGGTCAGCCTCCCATCTTCTTCGTCACTTGTCCATGAAAGGTCCCAAGTGCATAAGTCTCGCACATCCAACAGTCACCTCCACACTACTTCCTCATTCGTTCTTTGTTTCATCATGTATGTGCGATCCTCATATTTATATAAGCCAGCAACTGCCTCCACAAGTGTTCCAACATACTGTCGAAACGGTTCCAAGTAGAACAAGTCACCCAAAGACTTCCACGCCAAAACATTTCCAAGCTAATTCCTCTGTCAACTCCAACCAATGATCCTTGGATCTCCAAGTCATCCCTCATCCAAAAGCATCTTGAGAATGACCTACCTATCCCACGTCCCATACCATAGGTAGGCTTGCATCACCTAATCCACACGATTTTCATTATGGCCCATCTCAGTTTTATGTAAACAGTTTTCTTGGTTGACTCCTTGCTGCTTTGGTTCGCCTCCTGGAATGAATCCTCTTGCCTCTGCTGAGATACTTCATCGTTTGTATATTTTTTGTGATCGTTGAGTCACCTCATGACCCAACCAATGTGTCTAAGGCACTCATGCATCAAAGTGCCTCATCCAACCTTCTCTCAAATGAAATGCACATCTCGGTGTCTTCTTCGTCACAACGAGCCCTTCAATACACTTCACAAGAGAGGTAGACAAAAATCCAACTTGTTCTCATCTTTGTCACCAAATCCACTTAAGTCCACTTCTTTGACTCACCCAAGCATGTCATTCCAATTCCTCATATACATCATCCTACACTAGAGTGCTCTGAACTATTATGTGACTCCAATGAAGATTGCAGCACTTGCAACTCACCAAGTCTATGGTGGAAACATGTTGATCTTGTCTTCAGTCAAGTCTCCCCATTCACTCTTCAAATGATCCAAAATGGATCCAAAAAGGCTAAAAATTGAAGTTCTCGGAATTGGATGAAACCAACACCATTGCATAGTGCTCGTCGCCTTGATTCCAGTGATATATTTGGTTTCGAAAATTCTCTCTGTATGCAAAAGATATCGCGATCTGAAGTTAAGGTCAAACATATAAAAAGTTAAAGGTCAAAGTCAATTGGTCAAAGGCCGTACAACTGGCGTGGAAGATGACGTCAACAATACGTCATGATGACATCATCATGACATGTGGCAGTACCAAGACATGCCATGTGGCAAGTAGATTTGTTATTTTCAGGGCTGATTTGGAAGGGCATTATACGGAAGTGACACGTGGTAGGTGACGTGGAAAGGTACATTCGTGACATGGTGACAAGTGGTAGGCTCCAGGTTGGACACGTGGGGGTATGGGTTGACTGTGCAGCTGACTGGGTCGGTGACTGTGCAGCTGACTGGGATGTACAAGCCAGTCAGAGCATGACAAGTGGCCCAATCACAAGGCACAACGTGGCACCCTAGATCAGGCCAATAAGATCTGGGTCAAAAAAAAAATTCACTCTGTTGGGCTTGAACCCTCGACCTTCGAGCTTGGCTACAACTTTAGCACAGTGCGCTAACCACTCGGGCGCTTTTGTTTCTTGTTTATACAAATGGAACATATATTATTTAAAATGATATGTGCTGGAGGATTAGGTTAAGCGCCCGGTCGGCGGACCTAGGCCACCGACCAAGGCACATATGACCAGGAGTGAAGACCAGGGGCTATCGTCGATCCAACGGTGGACACATGGTGCGCCATGCGACCAAAACCTGAGAGAAAGGGGCGCAACCTAATTGTTTAGCCCCAGCGCATGGAAACAAGGTCCCATATGACCAAGATCTCAGTGAAAAGGGTGCGCGCACACAGATTTGAGGGCCAAATGGGTTTTCAACTATATAATAATATTTGTTAATATATTTCAGCCATTTTAAAGGGAATTTTACCCATTTTTGGAGGATTTGAGCCCAGATTGAGGCCAAATCTTGGGAGGAAGTTGGGATGTGACCCCCAAATCAAATGTTATTTAAACCAAGCCTAATTTCAAGTTCAAGACAATAGAAAAATGGAAATATAGTAGCATCATATGCTTGAAGTTCGAAGGCATTCTTCTTTGAAGGTGAAGATGCAAAACTTCCAAGGGCCATAAGTTGAGCATATGGAGTCCAAATTCCGAACGGGAAGAAGTGTTGGAAAGGTGGAGTCAAGATTTGTAGTATGACAGAGGTTGTAGCAGAGATTGAAGGAATTAAATGCGCTTGAATTTTGTAATTTATTTAAGACTTGTTGTATTCCATTGTAGAGCATTGTCAGATTGATAGGGAAAAACTTGGCAAGAGTATTATGTCGAAAGTTTCGGTCAGTGCAATGTTAGCAGGAGAAATAGTTGCAACTCTTTAGAATTCCCTGGTTATGTAATAAATATTTAAAGAGCTTGGCATCACGAGAATGGAACGGTTGCACACCTTAATAAAGCTTAGAGACGTAGGCTAAGAGTATAAGCCGAACTTCATTATCAACTCTTCTCTTGTTCTTGTCATATGTTTTTGTGTTGATTGCTTTACAAATTCATTAGTTGAAGCATTTGTTTAATGAACTATTTACTCATATTTAACATGCAACGTCAATAAATGGTCTTGTTAATAATCTAAGTCAAGGTGTGTGTTTTAAGCACCGATTTCATATCATCAAAGGAACCAATGCAACAATCCATATCTTGCAAAGAACTTGAATCAATTATACTTGTTCACAGCATCTTTGACAACCTCATGGTTCGTCTTCATACCATCACAAGTCTGCAACTCGTCTCAAACCACCAAGTCTGTTACACATGATTTTGGTCATCTTGGTGATGTATTAACAATAGTGTACTCAGGCTCCCAACAAGAACTTTCTCCTGAGAAAAGTGGCATTTATCTCCTTCCAGAAAAAATATTTTCAAAGTGAGTTCGCAGGCTGCATATGGCCTAGGGTGCGAGAATGACCCATTCTCACAGGCCACCTTCATCTAGGGTGCGAACTTCTCGCAGGTTGCTCTATACAGAGGGTGCGAACTTGTTTTTAAGCTTGGAAAAGAGAAGAAGTCTCGAGGGTTCTAGAAGGGAATCTTCTAGAGAATGAGTTAGCATTCATATGGTTGTCATTTTACTGGCTTCTCTGATTTGGTGGGATCATTCTCATCCATGTAACCATCTCACCCTCTCCTATATATTGAAAGGATTCTCATGGAAAAGGTTAAGCAAGATTGAATGAAGAATTCGTGAAAGAATTGTGTGAAGAACTTATTGAGACAAAAGCTTGGAGACTCTAGTTGGTCTATCAAGAAATATTGGATCTTCTTCATGCAAGTTCAAGAACAAGTGTGTGTGTGTTGGAACCAAAATCCACTGAAAGGAAGTTTGTGACATCAAGGCGATCAGGTTGTATCTTCTACTTTCAATTAATATGATACAACGACATGTCCCTTTCCCATAAAGTCACTCTTACTTTATTGTGTAATTCCTTGATCATATGCATAAGTTGACGTTGAGTACATTTTGCTATCTTCACTTTGGTCAGTTTGTGTTGTCCTGGTCTTGACCTCACGAGAGTATCGGAGCGAAGCGGGAGCAATAGAGACCTAAGAAAGCGATACAAAGGTATGTCACTTGTTCCCCCTTACTAGCTAATTCAATGATCATAACTTAGGGAAAGAGTCATGTCATGTCCTGTTTTGTTCTAGATCCAGGTGGATCTAGGGAGATCTGTTAGTGTTTGCGCCTATTGATTAGTCCTATAAAAAAATTGGCGACTCAATTGGGGAAGCAACCCATTTTTTAGTGGTTTTTGGTGTTTTTCCTTGGCCATTTTCTCTTGCCTTACCTTTCTTCATTTCTATCAATCTCTGAGTCTTCAAGACACCCCGACAAACTCTCTGGGTCTAGAAGTCCCTTCAAAATTTTTGTCTTTTTCCAAAAAAATTTCTTCTGGATCACCGACTGGACCTTTTCCAGGACCTGAGGGCCAAGATCCTTTTTGGGCTACTGGCGTTTTTAGACGAGATCTCTTTGGTTCAGGAGCAGGTGTTGATATCACTATCTCACCTGCATTCCCCGAAACCTCTGACCCAGACGTAGTACCATTTACTACTGCATATTATTTTCCTGGAACAAACGCTCCATGAGCTGACCACATCTTAACCCTCGCTTTACAAATGGTCCATTACACAGATACTATGAGTATTCACACTGGGATTATAGCGGCTAGTCAAGCCCCCGTGGGCACAACGCTTTCGCCCAGAGTCATCCCAACACTTCCACCAAGATATCGTGCATTGAATACCTCTATTCCTGTTCCTACGCAAACCCCATCTGGAACTCCTGGTGGTCCCACTTCTTATGGGCACTCTCCTCCCGATTTCATTCCGACACTTCCTCCGCCCCCTTTCAGAGGACCTTCTCCATTCTCTATCGGCGACACTAATCCTAGTGGCACCATTCTGTCGTTCACACCAAATTACCAGATTCTTGTTGGTGGACAATTTCACCAAGGAGGTTTGACTTCCCCCCTTGTAGGGAAAATTCCTATTGGAACACAAATCCCAATAGGAACATAACCTTCAATGGGAGCACAACCCCCACCGACCCCACCCTATGGAAAAAACATACATCCATCCTTGGCCCAGTATTGGAATCATCTAATACAACACAATCCTCAATCGAATGGGGGGCAACAGCCTCAAGATACATTTGTTCTACCCACTAGTATAGGCCAACCATATCCAGGTACATCCAATCCTATTTGGGGTTTGAATGCTCAAACTCACGTCCCAGTTCAAGGATACAATCCCATGAGCTACTTTCCTCCACAACAACCACCGAATCTACCTGGGTCTTCGCATTATATGCAAACTGCTTATGGCCCCACTGGTTTACCGACGGGACTCCCTCCCCAAAGCCACCAGTACCCGCATGTGAATAGACAGTTACCCTTCTTAGCCACTTTGGACCTTCCGGACCTGTCAAGGATTTTAAACGATCTGATCCGTCACTCTCCCCAATGCCCCGCTATACCAGCCAAGATACCGTCTGACATCCCTAAATTCAATGGCAAAGTGGGAGAGGACCCCAACAATCACATCATGACATTTCACCTCTGGTGCTCGTCCAACTCCTTGATGGATGACTCTATTCGTTTATGCCTTTTTCAACGAACTCTCACGGGTTCTACTATGAAGTGGTATATAGAATTACCACGAGGTTTCTTCGCCAAATTCAACACCCTCTCTATGGATTTCCTCACCCACTACCAGTTATCGATCTGCTATGAAATGGGGATCGAGATTTTGAGTTCTCTCAAACAAAACAAAGCCACTCATATATCCGATCACATTCATGAGTGGCGACGGAGACGATGTCTCATCAAACTCAAACTTCTCGATCAGTTGTTGACAGAGTGGTTCACAAAATCATTCGTGAATGACATCGGTCGTGACATCACCATGGGTGGAGTTGTCACGGAAGAACAGGCCATAAGACGTGCTCAATACCTTTACCTCGTTTACTCACAAACAGGAACTCTTTACGACTTACTCCCCGATGCACCTCGTCCTTCGACTTCCGCCACTTCGACTACTCCCACTGCTTCTCATGCAGCTGACGATGTGATTGGCACTTTCCATGCCCAACCACATTCCGCCCAAACTACTAGCCACAACCCCAAACCTAATTCTTCTAATGTTCAAAATGCTCCATCTCCTACCCCTCCCACCGACAAGACTTATGAGGTAAATGTTGTCCAATCTACCCCAGCCGGTAAAAACAAATCCAAAAAGGGAAAGGGTAAGAATAAGGAGGACAAAAATACTTCGCAAGCAAAGAGAACCAAAACACCGTCCGTTGACGATAAGGATAAGCGCAAACCCCGATACCCTTGTCTTATCTGTGGTGACGATCACTACATGAAGGATTGTCCACGAAGAGACGAGGTCACTAAGTTCCTTCAAGGAGCCCCGAAACCACCTACTCCGGCCATTTTGTCACAACCCTTCCCTTCTCAACAACAGGCCCAATTGGTCATTGACGACCAACCATCCCCTTCCACTACATCTTACGTCTTAATATGTATCGGTGATTCAAAGCAAAGTGACGTCACACTTACCACTCGAGCCAAAGATTATTCCCCCTCTAAAGAGAAAGTTGATGTTATACCTCCTTCATTGGTCCAATCCTCTCCCACGACTCCACCTACCAATGGTCCTCTTCATCTCGAACGACCGAGCCTCGACATAGTTCTTCGCCCTCCTCCAAAGGGCATAGTTCGAAAATCAGCTTTCAATCCTCATGCTCGTGCTGCCCAAAACTACAGCATTGTTAAAGATCTGACCCAAGCACATTCCGCGATGTCAGCCCTCAAAGTCCTTCAAAGTTGTCCCACACAACGGAAGGCGTTGTTGAAATCTATCGGTGGAATCGACCCGACAGACACGAATTTAATGATTTTTGACTTGGAAGATCACATTCCAAGGTTACCCCCTCAACTCGCATTCCAAATCCAAGTGATTGTCTCTGACAAAAACATTTGTAGAACCATTATCGACGAGGGTGCCTCGACGTGTGTCATGTCTGTTACTTGCTGGAAAGCCATCAGCTCTCCCTCTTTGACTGAATCCCATAACACACTCAAAGCCTTCAATGGCTCCAGTTTTAAGGCTTACGGTGTCCTTCCTTCGTTGCCAATCACGTTAGAAGGAAAAACGGTCCAAGTCGAAGTGGAAGTCTTTGACGCTCCTCTCAATTACAATCTTCTGCTTGGCCGTAGTTGGATCGATTCCATGCACGCAGTTGTGTCGACTCTTTTTTGTGTTGTACATTTCCCACATCAAGGAAAGGTAATTACCGTCGACCAATTAGCCTTCTTTAACTTGAATACGTGTACTGGCAACATACCGTTCATCGCCAAAACCCCACTGGGATACGAGAACGTCGATGTAGGTCTTATCAAAGACTCTTCATTAATGGGTACCTTCCCCATTCCACCACCCGATGTTCCACACTCGTCTGTCGCTTCAATAAACATGATCTCCACCTTGATTCATGAAACCCCTGCGTCTCACGACCCATGGATGGTACCCGACCCCAGCGATCATCTCCGTTACAGCAACGAAATGCCTTTAAGTCTGGTCGAATCCACCTATCAGGCCATTCAATCGGCAACCCCTTCTACCCCCTCTCTTGGTGATTTATCTCCAGATCCTTTCCGCGTCATTTTTCCCACGAACGAGATGATTATGTTTGTCATGGAAGACACCCCTTGGAAAGATGGATATCACCATTCCATTCTCTTCCTGGAACAACACACCATTGAGAGCTACCAACGGATCTCGACTCTGTCGACCGTTGTCATCATTTCAACCGTTCCCGAGTCCACACACGACATGTTTTCCGAAGGGAACTTAAGCAATATCTCACCCACTATTCCCCTCGACATATCCATCAAACCTGGAATTGTCGAAAATGTGCATATCTGAGCTTCGTGTTCCCCTGATGAAATTGTCACCTACAAGTCACTTTTCAAAGAATTTTGTGACGTCTTCGCCTAGAGCTATGAATAAATGTCGGGTATCAACCCTGACATTGTGATACATGAAATTAAGACATACCCAGATGCTAAACCTGGCCGACAACGCCTTCATCCAGTTCACCCACGTAAAGTGGTTGTTATCAAGCTTGAAGTCGAGAAACTTCTCAAAGCTGGCTTTATTTACCCGGTGGCCCTCACTGACTGGGTTTCCAATCTTGTCCCGATCGACAAGAAACAATGCACAATCTGCGTGTGCGTTGATTATAGGGATATTAACAAAGCTCGTCCTAAAGACAACTTTCCTACCCCCTTTGTCGACCGGATTGTCAAAGATTGTGCTGGAAGCGAAATATTCTCTCTGATGGATGGTTTCTCCGGATATAATCAAATCAATATTGTTCCCGAAGATCAGCACAAAACCACTTTTATTTGTCCTTGGGGCACTTTCACCTATAGGAAACTTCCTTTCGGTCTAAAGAACGTCGGCGCAACTTTTCAGCGTGCTATGTCTTATGCCTTCCGGGATATCAAGCACATCGTGCAACCATATCTTGATGACTTACCCGCTCATTCCATGCGTCGGGTCGATCATCCAATCCACCTCCGAGCCATTTTCTTCCGCTATCGGTTTTACCATATACGCTTGAATCCTCACAAATGCATTTTCTGCGTAGAATCCGGCCAACTTCTAGGATTTATTGTTTCGCGTCAAGGGATCAGGGTAGATCCCTTAAAGGTCGAAGTGATTCTCAATTTCCCTCCTCCTTCTACACTTCGCCAGTTACAAAGTTTGCAAGGGAAAGCAAACTTTTTGCGTCGTTTCATCCCAAACTATGCCGAGATAACTCTTGGATTTACACGACTACTCAAAAAGGGGTCTGCGTTCGTATGGGATACCATCGCAAACAAAGCCTTCGATGCTTTGAAACTGTCCCTGACACGCGCTCCGCTTCTCTTCCCCCCCCGATTATAGTCGCGATTATTTCCTCTACCTTGCAGCCTTGGATTACACCATCGCTATGGTCCTCATCCAAGAGGATGATTCTCATGATGAACATGTTATCTATTACTTGATTCGAAGTCTAACGCCTACCGAAACCAAGTATTTACATGTCGAAAAACTGGCCTTGGCAGTCGTCCAAGCAGTTCAACGTTTTCGGCACTACATCCTCTCTCGCAAGACTACGGTAATTTCTAATTGCAACCCTATGCAACACATTCTCACACGTCAATTGCTAGGGGGAAAATACTCCAAATGGATCGTGATACTCTAGGATTTTGACTTGGAATTCAAACAAGCTAAGTCCAAGAAGTCCTTAGTGTTTGCCGAGTTGATATGGGACTTTCCCTACTCTGAAACGGAAAATGTAGAAGCCGATTCATTACCTGATGAATCCCTTTTCCTAATTAGTTATGGTGATCTTTGGTACAGAGATATCATCATATATCTCCAAACCCAGACTTTTTGGCCCAATTTGTCCAGTATTGACCGGTGTCGAATATGCTACCAAGCCCATCAATATATTATCCTCGGGGATACTCTTTATCTTCGTGGGATTGACTCAGTTTTTCGACGTTGCCTCACGTTTGACGAAGTCGAGAAAGCTTTAAATGTCTGTCATTCTAGAGCCTGTGGTGGTCATATGTCCGGGTATGCTACTGCCCAGAAGATCTTATGAGCAGGGTATTTTTGGCCTTCTTTATTTAACGATTGCATAATTACCATCCAAAAATGCCACGCTTGCCAAACCTATAATCATAAGATATGATCACATCCTACTCCTCTTCACCCTGTGGTCTCCATTGGTCCCTTTACGAAATGGGGTATCGATTTCATGACATGTCACCCCCACTCGGTCGGGGGGCATGGATACATTATTGTAGCCGTAGATTATTTTACGAAATGGGCCAAGGCGATGTTGACATTTGACAATACTGGAAAGATCGCAGCATTATTCATTTTCAACCACATCATAGCTCATTTTGGTGTTCCTCAGGCTATCGTCACTGATCACGGTAGCCACTTTAGAAACTTCATGATGTCCAAACTCACCGAAAATTTGGGTCTTCGCCATGAAAAATCAACGCCCTATTACCCACAAGCAAACGGCCAAGTCAAAGCGATTAACAAAGTTCTCATAACCATGCTTCGACGAATGATAGGGATTCACAAAACAAGTTGGCACACAATGTTTTTTTCAGCATTGTGGGCTTATCGGACGTCCGTTAAGTCTGCTACTGGGTTCACACCTTTCCGATTAGTCTATGGTCTACAAGCCATCTTCCCGATTGAATGCGAGATACCCTCCTTAAAACTAGCCATCGAACTCCTACCAAACACTTCTGTCGAGGAAGAACATCTATTGTATCTCATGCGATTAGACGAAACTCGACGCGATGCTACCCTAGTCATAGAAGCCCAGAAGAAACGTGTTAAGGCCCAATACGACAAACATGTCAAGCCCCGCGTTTTCTCCGAAGGAGATCTGGTTCTCCTTTACGAACAAGATCGAGATATGCTAGGAGTTGGAAAATTCGAAGCCATGTGGCGAGGTCCTTATATCGTTAGACGAGTTTTGGAGAAAGGAGTTTATGAATTAGTTTATTACGACGGTATCCCTTTGAGTGAACCTAGAAATGGGTTGTACTTAAAGAAGTGATATGCATAAGATCACATGTGCACGAGTACTTGTATTTTATTGTATCATACTTCTTGTGTGTTACTGTAGTATGCTTTTCCGTTATATGGTCTCTGCCCTTATGTGACGTTGTGTTTGATTTCCAGATGTTGGAGTCTTCGCTACCCCACATTAGCTTCGTCGATGGTGCTAGCCATAGTACTCAGAACCTTGCTTCCGCTACTTGGACAATTTACGCCCCTACAAACGAACTTATCACTCTACGAGGTGTGTGCCTCAGCTGTGTGACCAACAATATTGCAGAGTATAGTGTCGTTATCAAGTTGTTGATTGATGTTATCTCGCTCAGTATACGTCACTTGGTTGTTTGACTTGATTCGCAGCTAGTAGTACTACAGTTAAGTAATGTCTATGATATTCGAAGTCCTACTTTATTATGGGTATATTTGCGAATTCGCCACTTAGAACGTCATTTTGATTATATTGAGTATCAACATATTCCTAGATGTCTAAATACATTAACTGATGGATTAGCTAATTATGTATTAGACAGACATTTGGTTCATTTATAAATCAATCACATCACAAATATCACACAACACAAGATAAGCCAGTAGAAGTCGTATCTCTATATAACGATCAAAAATTTGTTTACAAAAAAGTTTTGTTCAAGGACCAAAATTTCAAAATCTGAAGCTCATAGCTTCTGCAAAGTAACATCATGGATGACGTTCACGGTAACACACGACTACCTGGGCAACCCTACGAAGCAATCGACCAATAGACTCTGACATGCCCATCGTATGGCGTTGATAACGTCGCAGTACCTCTCCAAGAGGCATGTCTAGAATGTCTACAGTCAAAACCTCTAAGTTTTGTTCCACTGCCTCATAATCTTCAGCGTCCCATCGTGGCACTAGAGCCACCTCTCCTCGTCGTTGAATAAGAGAAGTACCTGGAGGTCGATAAGGCCCCACGTCTGTGTCATCAAAAAAGAATGTTTGTAATTAGACCTTGGACAAACATAAAAACATTTGCATATGCTAAAATTCACAAAAACATTTAAAAAGTAAAAAATGTGTACTTCTTACCTAGATCTCCCCATTGAGCGTCCTCAGGTAGGGCCAAGTCCGGATCCCCTTGGAAGTCCAGCCCGGCATCGGCATAATCATCGACCATCAACATCTGTGGGCATAACTAGTCAAAGAAGGAATCATTGTATTTAATGATTGGTCTAGCTACATGTCGGGCCATGAGGTTACACCACCTCAACATCCTCGATTCCTCTGGAGTCGATAAACCCCACTCAACCTGCAACCTCAACAAGGGAACCCTCTCAAGAAAGAAGGACACCAACAATGACCCGTACCCGAATTGCTTTAGTTCGCCTCTGTTGCATTTAGTCAACTGCCTCTTCACGCTACGAAGGACTGCGTCTAACCAGTTAAAGACCTAAGGCTCAGTACACTCTATGGCGTACTGAAAATAGATCTGGAGAGCCATGTGTGCAGTAATTCTCCCAGCCATACGAGCAATGGTGAACAAGATAGTGTGAAGGGTCAAATCCTGGACCCCCCAAATGGCCACTTTTCTTTTTCTTCTTTCCGCCTCTGGAACACAGTACTGACGACAATATTCACTCATAGGAAGCCCACCACCTTGACTACCAGTCAAGCTAGCGTGGTACCCATGCCATGAAAATCCTGTCAGGAAATAAACATCCTCGATATCCAAGGAAAATGTGTGGACCCCCACGTGGAATATTTGTTGGTCCATGTCCCACATATGAAAGAGGTACTCCAACAGCCTGACTTGGGCCCTCATACCCGGGATCCGAAAGAATTTCAGGAGACCACAGTCTCGCAAAGCGGAAACGGTGCCTGGGTTATTCCCGACAATAGCATCATCTTCTTCATGCTCTCTTTCACGCCACTCCATAACCATGGTGACAGCCAAATGTCTGCACAAGAACCATAAGAAGAAGTTCAACAACTCTTTTCAAGCCTTGGTACATTTTTCATTGAGCAAACATCAAAGAAAATTTTCATTTTGCAGTTCTCGCAGGTGTCCCTTTAGCACAGTGTGAGGTTCTCACAGGTGCCTTTGGGGCCACTTGCAAGAATCATGCATTCTCGCAAGTCCCGTGTGGCTAGCCTGCGAGAATGCCTAAGCACAAATTTTAGCCCTAAAACAAGCTCAAAAACTTGAAATTTACCAATGAAAACAAAAAAATGAACCATGAAAAGATAGAAAACAAGGATCTTACCTCACTAACAGAGGTGGTTCACCAAATGGTTATTCCTACCTTCCGCAATCAAGCACCGAAATTCAAGGGAAAAAGAGCGGTTTTGGGGCTAAAATCTTGGCAAAGGTACAATGACTATGGTAAAATAACTTTTACCCACTTATATTTACTTTTTACCATTTTTGTTGGTTTTTAAAATTGTTTTATTTTATCAAACCTAATGCCTAACACCCCTATGAGTGCGACTTTTTGCAGACATGACGACTTCGACGTCCATATGCAGGGATATAGATATTTTTCTCTTTTTTTTGCATGTTTAAGTTGTTTTTTATGGTTTTTAGACAAAACCTCGAGCTTGGTCTTTGTTCGTTCTCACGCTCAAAAATACATGAGAACATAATCAAGTACACTTTTATCACTTTGTCGGGCTCAACAAGGTTATACAAAAAAGGAACCCCCTGGAGTCCTCTTTAAGCTCTTTTTAGACTCTCTAAACATGAAAATATTGCCAAGCGATCTTGCTATTTTTACGCTCATTAAAGTATTTGAAGAAAGCGTTTGTTGGGCAGTAATTTATCTCTTTTTCGGTCTCATCAGACTATTTTACGAAAAAGGAACTGAGAGAGTTCTCTTTTGAGTGTTTTTCTAGACTCTATAATCATGAAAAACCTTTGAGTTTTCTATCTTTGGACTCGTTAAACAAACATCGAAAGACCCATAATGGGACTGAACCACTCCTTCCTAGGGTTTGTTAAACATACTCCGAAGGACTCATCCGAAAGATGAGCTTACATCAACAAGCATATGTTATCCTCCTCAAGCTTGCGTAAAAATAAAGAGGTACTCATCAGAAATGGTGGGGGGGAATTTGGGAAAGGGATATGTTTTCGTATTCATATTATTGGCAGTAAGTGTCGCTCTTGAACATGACACCCCCCTATTCATTACCTGAAGCCGGTTTGGGAAATCCATTTGTCTCTCATTCGACTTGCTACAAGGTCATATCCTGAGTCGCCTATGAGTTAGTGTTGCCAAATCATTGGTCGTGTCATTCATATGTTCAAGAGAAGTTCATCTGAAACCTCTATTGAGTCGGCCATCTGTAGTTGCCCATTCTCTCTGTGTCGGCCTTCCCTGTGTCCAGTTCAACCTATATCATGCTCTGTTTCACCTTCAAATTCTGTTATTCATTTCATGTCATTGATGGGGGATACATCAAGGCCCTTTTGTGACGAGTTTTGTTCCGTCGACTCCAGCTTATTATCCGGAAACAAGACTTAGAAATTATTTGGTACCTTGGAACTTGCATGCCCCAATGGCAGGTTTCCTTGCTTTCGACAGTGGGTTTTCATCATTGACCCATGATCAGGAGATTCCGTCGAATGTTCGACCTCAACTCATTTATTCACATTCGGTGGATTGTACTAGTGTACCTTGGGAATCGTTGACATTAATGGTGATTTCCCTCGCACTTGTTAACGATTTCATCAATGACCGGTAATCAAGTGGTTTCTACCATGTTCGACTTCAACACATGTAATCACATGGTTAGATTCATACTTTCAGGTGACGGGATTGAAGACCCTGGGTCTCATCTCTTTGATCCAGGCTGCGATGGAATATGTATAATTTGCTGACACATAGATCCACTTTGTATGTCTCGTGGCTATGCCGTCTTAATTTGAATCTTCTTGCATGGATCCACAGTGTATTCTTGGTGGCTATGCGATATTTTGACGGCATGGATCCATGGTGTATGATTGGTGGCCATGACCTATGTTTAAGATGTCATCTGTCTGTGATATGAGTATGGGAATGCCTACCTTAGAACTAGTATGATATTCTGCAGATGCTTGGTTGTTTACAGGTTTCCGATTAGGTGCACTCCTGGTTTCCAACACACACACGCAATTTACAAAGTATTTCGGCTGTCACTAATTCTGGCCTCATACTTTGGGGGGCATTCTATTACACATGATTTTGGTCATCTTGGTGATGTATTAACAATAGTGTACTCAAGCTCCCAACAAGAACTTTCTCCTGAGAAAAGTGGCATTTATCTCCTTCCAGAAAACATATTTTCAAAGTGAGTTCGCAGGCTACATATGGCCTAGGGTGCGAGAATGACCCATTCTCTCAGGCCACCTTCATCTAGGGTGCGAACTTCTCGCAGGTTGCTCTATACACTAGGTGCGAACTTGTTTTTAAGCTTGGAAAAGAGAAGAAGTCTTGAGGGTTCTAGAAGGGAATCTTCTAGAGAATGAGTTGGCATTTGTATGGTTGTCATTTTACTGGCTTCTCTGATTTGGTGGGATCATTCTCATCCATGTAACCATCTCACCCTCTCTTATATATTGAAAGGATTCTCATGGAAAAGGTTAAGCAAGATTGAATGAAGAATTCGTGAAAGAATTGTTTGAAGAACCTTATTGAGACAAAATCTTTGAGACTCTAGTTGGTCTATCAAGAAATATTGGATCTTCTTCATGCAAGTTCAAGAACAAGTGTGTGTGTTGGAACCAAGAGCCACCGAAAGGAAGTTTGCGACATCAAGGAGATCAGGTTGTATCTTCTACTTTAAATTAATATAATACAGCGGCATGTCCCTTTCCCATAAAGTCACTCTTACTTTATTGTGTAATTCCTTGATCATATGCATAAGTTGACGTTGAGTACATTTTGCTATCTTCACTTTGGTCGGTTTGTGTTGTCCTAGTCTTGACCTCACGAGAGTACCGGAGCGAAGCGGGAGAAACAGAGACCTAAGGAAGCGATACAAAGGTATGTCATTTGTTCCCCCTTACTAGCTAATTCAATGATCATAACTTAGGGAAAGATTCATGTCATATCCTGTTTTGTTCTAGATCCAAGTGGATCTAGGGAGATATGTTAGTGTCTGTACCTACCGATTAGTCCTATAACAAAGTCTGATTTCACAAACGAACATCTTTGTTATGGCCCAAGAGTAAGTTCCTTTTTCAGCTAAGTCAAATCCCATGATGCGCCCATGTCACCACACTCCCACTGATCCTTGCCCATGCCTTAGTTTTCCTTCGTCACCAAGTTGTCCAGCTCCACGACACTCTCTATCACATCCATTTTTCATTGCACCTCAAAGTCTGCAACAATAGGACCCAACATTTGTGTGTAGTGAGGCCCAACATAAAATTTTCTCAACAATGTGCATCCAGACTGTTCACATCAATCCTTCAACTCGACTTAGGGATACACAAAACTTCGTCAAGTCGCATTTTGCACTAAACCGAACACATTTTCTTCGTTTGTTATCTTCGCCCCTAAAATGCTTCCGCACCTGGACATGATGCATAAATCATCCAATCGTTAAGTCACATGTTGTTAACCAACTTGCATGACTCTACAACGATTCACCTCGTCTGAAAGTTGTGATCATTGTCCACAACCCAACTGACTCAACTGTTGTATTTAGTCGTGAATGACACGAAGTTGTCACGGTGGAAAATGTGCTTAGTTTTCTACCCTGCGACCCAAAATTTGCTTTGATACCACCTATCATGGGCCTGGCGAACCTTTGATTGGGAGACGAAAAACACCCAACGTTCCCAGTCACCATGCAGCTCTAACATCTTTTGTTCATCGGCAAGGCCAAACCAAATTACTCAATCCGGACTATGCCTTAATTTTATTTCGTTCATTACTTATGTTATCTTTTGGTTTGTGTTATACTTAGCCTCAACATTAAAGAGAAACCATCCATACACAGTGCAAATGAAACATATATGTGGGCAGTCAAATTGACCTAATACCCAATACTTCTTTACACAAAATAGAACAACATTGTTTCGAGTCAAACACTTGTGCCACACAAAGAAATTTCATACAAAGGAGCTTTCGCTCTATTACAAAGAACCTATGTGAAAACATTACAACTTATCCTCGGTGAGTTGCCTTTGTGTGCCCTTCCTTCATCGCTACAATTGAATAAAACTCTCTTCATGCTTCATCTCTGCAATGCATGTGATTCTGCCTTCGTGCGCATGTCCCCTTGCTCGGTTCTGTTACAAACATAAAAAAGATAATAATAAATTGTAATAATAATTAATATCATTTAATTAAATCAAGAGGCACGTACCTCCTCACCTCGTGACCAGTCAATGATATATAACAACCGTCGTGAAGGTAGTGTAATCATCATCTTTCATTATATTCAATTAAATATTAATACTCAGAAATATTCATTTCTCAATGAATAAGAGTTTTTATGTTACAGTGGTATCAGAGCTTTCATTCTGATACAACTTCCACCATTAAATATTTTCCCCACCTATGCATCTTCCCCATTAATTTTACCCCACCCATACCTGATTCCTAAACCCACACCCATACCATGTTCTTAAACCCCCACCCATACCCAGTTCCCAAAAACCCCCCACCCGTAACTTGTTTCCTAACCCTCGCAGACCAGTATCTCGTAACCTTGTCCCTCCTAAACCCTGTAACCCATCCCTCTAAAACCCCGTAAATTCTACACCCCTGCCAGTCCGCGCCCTCACACAACACCTAACTCTCGTGTCCCCAACATTGACCCCACAACTTACACCCACCTTCGTTCCACCCAACACCCACTCTCGCACAGTTGCCACCATCTGCCAGCCCACAGCCCTGGACATATCCCACAGACCCTCCCCGACACACTACCCTGACCGACACACCCTCCCATCAACCCACTCCCCCACAAACCCTGCCCCTACACATTACACAGACCCATCCCAACCATGTCCCCTACCTCCCAGCCTTTGACTACCCATAGCGACTTCTTGTAAAGTCATGGCCCATTCTTCCCTCACTAAATTGTATTAATTATAATATATATCTTATGTTAATTTATTATATATGATGTATATAATATCTATATATACATATATAAATATAAAATAAAATTAATATAAATATATATATATATATATATTAAAAATTAATATTTAAATTTAAAAATAAATAAATAAATAAATCGCAAGGATGGTCAACAACAAAGAAATTAAGGCTGACGTGAACAAATGCAGAGATGACGTCAACGGTGTAGGGTATTGACATAACAATGTGGAAAAAACGCAAAAAGACATAAATGAAAAAATCAATAAATTACTCGAGACTCAGAGCAAAATTGATCGGTTAATACAGCAAGGTGAAAGATTATTGGCGCTCTCTGAAAACGATAAAACTGAAACAAAAAGAACACTTGCTGAACATAGTGAAAAAAATGAACAATTAACGGAACATGTCGAGGCCTTATTCGCAGAGCCCTTAGCTTATCGAAGACCACCACTAAGTCCAGAAATACCAGAAATAAATTTAGAAAATCAAGGGAACCATGAAATTCCAGAGGAAAAAATTTCGAGAAATATACACACACCCAGATTCCACGATAGAGATTACCATAAATTTAAAAAAGAGTTACCAAAGTATGACGGCAAGGACCATAGAGGAGCTATTGTTTGGATAAACAAAATGGATGGAATTTTTTAATCAAACCCCCCGCTAGGTGAACAAGAAAAGGTAATGACAACCTCTAACAATCTAGAAGGAGAAGCTTATGATTGGTACCTTTGATGGTCCAGGAAATGTGATGCCCATTCCTTCCACTGGAAGAATTTTAAAACATCCCTACTTAAAATATTTCACGACGAACAGGATGACAACCTACATAAAACGTTCGTACATCTCAAACAGAAGGGAAACATAAACGATTATACACACGAATGGGCAATGCGGATTCACGGACGAGCAACTCATCAAAATGTAAATATGTGGCCTAAAAGATTACATTTGTAGTGAAATTAAACTATGGAATCCTAAAACAATTGAGGATGCAAGACACACAACAAGGCTAATAGAACAAAAAAACAAGATCAATAAACCAACATTCACAAGTCCAGAAAGGTTAAATAAATATCCAGACGATACAATGAAGAAATACAATACAAACAAACCTAACAAATATTTACCACATCATTTGAGGGAAGGTCAAGCCAGCCATCAAGACTCAAATAAAAAAATGGGAAAGCAAATGCCAATATTCTGGAGACAAATGGTCGCTTGGGCACAAAGGCAACAATAAAGAATTATATTCTTGTAAAGCGGAGAAAGAATCAAGCACATCTTACAGTGATTCAAATAACGAAAGTGAAGAGGAAGTTGAGGCCCCCAATACAGAAATCGATGAGGCCATGCCCAAGATATCCTTGGCTGCAATAACAGGAACAACACAACCGCAAATGTTAAAACTAAAAGGGAACATAAAAAAAAGAAAATGTCACCATTCTAGTCGATACAGGGAGCACCCATAATTTCATATATGTAAATGTTGTAAAGAATCTAAATCTATTCGTATATCCGACCGCAGATATAAGAGTAATGGTGGTAGATGGGAAAAACATTGATGGTGTAGGAAAATGTCACAAGATCAAGCTTCAAGTAGCAAATTACGAATTAGAAATTGGATTCTACATTGTACCCTTGGGAGGAGTAGACTTTGTCTTGGGAATTCAATGGTTACAAATGTTAGGGACCTATTCTGCAAATCACCAAAAACAATTTATAAAATTCAAATGGGAAGGAAGACAATACAAATTATATAGATTCCAGCCGCCTCCCACCCAAATTATATCCTCACAACAAATGGAGAAACTAATTCGAAAAGGAGCACCAACTTATGTGGCACACTATCATAAGATGCAGTTATCAACAACAGAAATAATCAAGTCGCAACATCCAAAGATTCAAATATTAATCAAAAAATACGACAAGGAATTCCAAGACTTACCTATGAAGTTGCCACCTAATAGACACATAGAACATATAATCGAGGTTAAGCCAAATTCAACCCCAGTTAATATTAGACCTTATCGATATCCTCACCACCATAAGACGGAAATAGAAAGGAATATTCAAAACCTATTGAAATGTGGGGTTATTATGACAAGCAGGAGCCCATATGCCCCTATAGTACTAGTTCTGAAAAAGGATGGATCTTTCAGACTATGTATAGACTATCGAGGGTTAAATAAAATAACTATAAAAGATAAAATTCCATATACCCTTCATAAATGAGTTACTAGACGAACTCCATGGAGCCAAATACTTCTAGAAATTGGATTTAAGATCAGGGTACTACCAAATTCGAGTAAGATTAGAAGATGTACAAAAAACTTATTTTCAAACACACGAAGGTCATTATGAGTTTAAAGTCATGTCGTTCGGTCTAACCAATGCACCAACTACCTTCCAAGCAACTATGAATCAACTTTTCCACCCCTACTTAAGGAAGTTCGTATTGGTCTTCTTTTAGGATATTCTTATTTACAGTAAAACTTGGAAGGAGCATATGAATCATTTAGAACATGTACTTTCTCTCTTAGAGAAAAATCAGTTCTATGCCAAACTATCAAAATGTTCCTTTGGTAAAGAAGTATAATACCTTGGTCATGTCATATCTCGAGAAGGAGTCAAGGTGGACCCTGAAAAAATCAAGGCAATCACAGAATGGCCCAAACCAAAGAACATATCAAAACTAAGGGGACTCCTTGGATGAACAGGTTATTATTGAAGATTTATCAAGAACTACGCTCATTTAACAACACCCTTGTCGAACCTATTAAAGAAAAATTCCTTCAAATGGGATAAAAGTGCACAATAATGTTTTGAAACATTAAAAAGGGTTATGTCATCTACACATGTATTAGCAACACCAGATTTTGCAAAACCCTTTGTAGTAGAATGTGATGCATCAAGAATTGGAATAGGAGTAGTATTAATGCAAGATGGCCACCCAATAGCATTTGAAAGTCGAAAGCTCAACAAAAAGGAAGAGTTAAAATCTACCTATAATAAGGAAATGTTAGCTATTATGCATGGATTAACTAAATGGCGACAATATCTCTTAGGAAGCAAATTTTTGATACATACTTATCACAATAGTCTCCAATACTTACTAAGACAAAAAACATTGTCCATAGAACAACAAAACTGGATGGAGAAACTTTCCACCTTTGATATGGAAATAATACACAAAAAAGGGAAAGACAATGTAGTTGTTGATGCACTATCACAAAAAGATGAGGAACTAAACRCATATGCAACAACAGTAGTCATTCCAAATTGGTTGGATGAGATTCGAGTTGAGTATGCCAAAGATCCTGAATCTAATTCCATAATCAACAATTTAGACCAAAACCCCAAATTTGAATGGAAAAATGACATTTTATGGTACAAGAACAGAATCTACCTAATTCCATCCTCAAAATTTTAAATGCAATTTTTAATGGAGTCACACAACTCCCCAGCATCAGGATGTGTGGGTTTTTTCAAAACCTACTATAATGCACATCAATCATTCTATTGGAAAGGAATGAATAAGGATATTCAAAGATTTGTTGTTGATTGTGAAATTTTTCAAAGGAATAAAAATGAAAATGTTATGACTCCAGGATTACTTCATACCCTACATATTCCTGAACAAAAATGGGAAGAAATTTCAATGGATTCCATTAAAGGGCTACCCATGTCTAAGGGGAAGGATAAAAATTTTGTGGTGGTTGAAAGATTAACCAAATATGCACATTTCATGGTAGTATGAAAAACCGACTCAACAAAACTTATCGCAGATGTTTTTTGTAAAAACATTAATAAGTTACATGGGTTTCTGAAGGTAATTGTCAGCGATAGGGATGCAAAATTTAAAGGAAATTTCTGGAAAGAATTTTACAAAAATACAAGAATACCTCTTAATATGAGCTCTGCCTATCATCCACAAACATATGGATAAACATAAATAAAAAATAAATGCTTAGAAACGTAACTACGATGCTTTGTGACAGATAAGAAAAATAAATGGTCTAAATGGTTACACTTAGCCGAATGGTGGTATAACTCTACATATCACACATCCTCTAAAATGACTCCTTTCCAAGCCTTATATGGTTACGAACCACCTAAATGGAAGGAGTTTGAACTAATAAATACTAAGGTCCAAGCAGTAAGAAATAAGCTAGAGGAAGAACAAAAAATCATACAAATATTAAAAGAGAACGTAGCAACAACTCGTAATCGAATGAAACAACTAGCAGACAAACATAGGTTAGAAACATAATTCAAAGAAGGTGATTGGGTGTTTGTATGACTCCAACCCTACAAACAATTATCCCTTAAGCAACAAGGGAAGAACAAATTAGCCCCAAAATTCTATGAACCCTTTCAAATTAACAAAAAAATTAGCCACGTAGCTTATAGATTGGAGTTACCAAACAATTGTCGCATCCATAATGTATTCCACGTTTCATGTCTAAAAATTATGCTTGGACAAGCTCAACCAGTGCAAATAGAAATCCCTGAATTCGATCACGAAGGAAAAAATATTTTAGAACCAGAAGGTATTCTTGCCACGAAGGAAAAGGTGTTACGTTCCAGAACCATAAAGGAATATCTTATCAAATGGAAAAACCTTTCAGAAGAAGATTCATCATGGGAGTCTAAACAATTCCTCTGACAATACCCATCCCTACCATTGCTTTGAGGACAAAGTAAAATATTAAGAGGGTGGCAATGTTACAAACATAAAAATGATAATAATTAATTGTAATAATAATTAATATCATTTAATTAAATCAAGAGGCACGTACCTCCTCACCTCGTGACTAGTCAGTGCTATATAGAAATCGTCACAAGGGTAGTGTAATCATCATCTTTCATTATATTCAATTAAATATTAATACTCAGAAATATTCATTTCTCAGTGAATAAGAGTTTTTATGTTACAGGTTCAGACTTGTCTTTGCCTCATATTGGAACGACCTCTCTTCGCTACAATAGTTCATTTGTTCACTAGGTCCCTTCAAGAAAGACTTTCCCAACCTACTATGATGCAACCTACCCAAGGCTGCTTAAGTCACCCAGCTGGGTCGACTTGGCTCCTTGGGGGGAGCTCACCCTTCCTTCTTGGTCACTGCCAAGGAAC
>ML784536.1:107796-117828 GCA_009831015.1 Picea engelmannii | reverse complement strand
TGACAGAAAATGTCACATTCCCCTTGATGCATGCAAGGTGCTAATAATTTTGGTATATACATGTTGTGGGGTACGGTGGCAATGACCGGGAGCGCAACCCATGGTTAGCTAGAAACAGGTATGATGAGGGTGCGTTAGGGATTTGTGATTCCTCGTACCAGAGTACACGGTATACCACTCATACCCAATTAGGAATGATCTTGAGAGTGAGGATCAACAGCTGGCGTCGGCAGCGAGGCACGGAGGAGGGGCCCAGCTGGTCAAAAGCTCATTCCAACATTGTTATTATATTCAGATATTCTATCATATATGTCAATGCATTATGATGAGGGAACATGAGAATAATGATGAGAAAGCGGGAAATGAGAGGGCCCGTGCTCCCTCCCTCCCTCACTATTTTGGATTTTGATCCATGAGTTAAAAAAGATGCCTAGGTGAGTGAAGGGTAAACACATCCATAAAGAGGCAAAAAGGAAGGAGAGGGGGGGCCTCGTGCAAGAATGATGATCGATTCCACCAACATGGATTCCCTCGTATATATTATTAATTCATCTCAATCATCCTTTCTCTCGTCTTTTCTAATGCGTTTGAACAGGAATTGAACTCTGAACATCCGGGCGTCGAAATAATGCACTACTACAAGGAAAGATCACAGCAGGAGGAGGAGGAAGAGGCAGCAGCCGAGGGATCGTTCCAGCAGCGGTGGAGCTTGTGTGGCCTCAGGATGGGTTGTCGATGCTCGAAATTCACGCTGTGCTGGTGGCCACGCCACGCTAAGTCTTCAGTCCTAGAGGCTTCCGACATCGGCGGTAACTCCACACAAACTAACAAAACTACCCCCCCTAAATCGCATGTTCCGTTGGGAATTTAATTTCGCTTCAAACTCGCCCTGATTTTCTGTGTGTTGCAGAGAATGGACGTCGGAACGAGACTGATTCTTTGCCCGCTTATAGAGAATTTTCGCTCGACCAGCTTAGGGTTGCCACAGCCGGCTTCAGCTCCGAGAACATAGTTTCGGAGCACGGGGAAAAGGCACCGAACGTGGTTTACAAAGGCAGGCTCGAGAGCAACCGTCCGATTGCCGTTAAGCGGTTTCAGAAAACAGCTTGGCCCGTTTCATGGCAGTTTCTGGTAGGTTTTCTGTCGATCGCTTGCGTTTTTGAGCTCAAATCATGGTTTCCTGGCATGGATCGCCGGTAATTTGTCATGAAACTCGTGACTCAGGCTTTGCATGTGTTAAATTCATGCATTAATGTCAAATTTAGCATAAAGATTTCTAGCATTTTCGTCAGGGCGGATTATGCTTTGTTAATTTCTTGTAATTGCTTTAACTTACTGCAATTTTCGCTTCCCTCGGTTATAATTCACTTTCTGACCCCAAATTCACATAATTTCTCTTTGTTAGTGCCCCTTGACACAAACTAGTGTTCGTAACATCGAATTAACCTCCCCCGACACGAATCACTATGTTATAGCATATCAATAACATCGAATGAACCTCAAAGCTTCGTTGTATCCATATTAGGGTTTCTTCTCCTCGGCTTCCGTGATGGTAAATTTGTGTAGTGAACATCGAGTCTCTGTTTTTGCAGAGACTTGTTATTGTATGGTAAATTTAGATAGCAAAATCCGTTTAGTTAAAGTTCTATTTCATTTATTGTCATGATCTCTTCCCACGGTGTGATGTGATAAATTCTTGTATCAACGTCCAATCTGCCTGAAAGCTTTGATGCATTCTCGTCGGTGACGCTTCGTACAGACTACTATGTTATGATATCGTCGATCTATGTGATAACAACTACCTACTCTGAGGCTTTATTGCATTTTCTTAGGTCGTTTCCCATAAATGACTTCCAGTTATAATGCATGTCATAACCTCAGATTTGCTCAATCTTTTACCACATTATTGTTCGGATTCCTTGTCACAGACTATTATGTTATGCAAAGTTACTGGACTTGACTCAGAGAATGACTTGGTGAGGCCAGACAGTAAGAGTTGACTCAGCCAGAAAGTGTTGACTGAGACTCACAAAAACTCTAGAGTTGACTAAGGATATTAAAAAAACACAATTTCAGAAAATAATATATTTTTCGCTAATAGGAAAGTTTGCAAAGTCCATATAATGTAAAATTTCAGCAGTAACTTGTTTCAAAGTACATATATTGTATCAGTAACTACATCCTTCAAAATGCCATGGGTTCTGGACAGTTGACAGGTCTCCTGGTTGTCTGCTGTGAAATTGGGTCAGAAAAACAAGCAAAATGAACGTTTTTTTTCTATTGTGTTTTGTATATAGATGAACCAGTCTGATTCGAATCAGACAAGCTAAATCACTCTTTATTTAAGATCCAAGTTTGAGGTCATACTCCTGAGTCCCGAGTCAAAATCTTGAGTATGACTTGGGGGCGAGTCAGACTTTTGCTCCAAGTCAGTTTCGTCAAAGAGCAGAGTGCAGTAACGCTGATGTTATGGCATGGTAAATTCATTTAATATCATTCTCTCTGGTATATTCATTAGGGCCTCTTCTCACTGACTCTTATAATGATAAATTTGTGTACTAAAGGTCAACTTACCTCAGAGCTTTGTTGGATTTTCGGTAGGGTGTCTTCCTTCTGATTGTTATTACTTCCTAGAGACTGTTATAGTAGGATAAATTCATGTAATAACATCAAATTTACCTGGAAGCTTTGCTTCATTCTTGCTAGTATCACTTCTTATAAAATACTATGTTAAGATATGGTTGATCCATTAGATAAAAATAGCCAAATTAAAAACTTTATTGCATTTTGTCCGGGCTACTTCCTGCATATTGTTTCAATATGATAAATTTGACAAATTAACATCAGTGTTATTGTATTCATCAATTCATTCAAACCTGTTGTAAAAATTTAATGCATTATTGATTATTCTTAGGATCTCAGCCCAAAGACTAGTATGTTATGATAATTTTATGCAAAATATCAGTTCACCTTAAAGCTCCATTGAATCTTCCAATTTCTTAGGTTCGTTGCCAACTGAGGCATACGTTGAAATAACATCATCTTTGGCATGTAAGGTATTCTAACCTTGAAATAGCTTGTGAAAATGTGGGAAAGGAATCTGCTTGCAATTTAATGGCTCCTCTGGTGTGACAATCCCGGGTCTCATGGCCTGATAGACATTTTGCCATTAAGCTGCTTTAATTAAAAAAAATCACTGCATTTCTTTTAGGATTGCTTCACTTGATGACTATATTATACTAGTAGCTATAGTGAAATGATGCAATAACATCATATACATTTTTAATCCAAAAACTTAATTGCATTTTGTTGCATGTTTCAGTGCAGTTCTAAGTCCCTTTAGTTCAGTCCAACCATTGGCAAGCCTGTCAAAGGAATTGGTAGCAGATTAGTTCATAATGTTTGTGCAATTTCTTATCTGCATGCTTAAACATCTCATGGCCATTCCAAACAAACCAGGGTTATGCCATGTTAAAAAATATGGGAAATCCCAGCTTGATCATTTGCAACACCCAGAAATATTCTTTTATGAAACCTGGATACAATTTTTTCTGGTATTTGGTAAGAAATGTTTCCGATATCTGGTGAGAGCCCTCTTGGAAATCTATAGTGAGTTCTCTCTACAATCGTCCAGAAAGGATCAGAATTTTAGGGAGTTCTCTCTACAATCTATAGTGAATTCTTTCTACAATCCTCCAGAATCCTCTAGCCAGAAGGATTCTCTGGAATGCAGTGTGTATTTGTAGGAATAATATTTGATTCCTGCCTTCAAAATAGTAACATCAGGAATCAAATATGCTAATATATTTGAAACATTTTACAAGAGTCTTCCCTTTAAAATAGTAACATCAGTAATTAAACAAGTTAATATGTTTGAAACATTTTACAAGATTATAATTTCCTTTAAAATAACAGCCACACCTTTCTCTTTGATGTGGTAGCTTCTAATTCAAATGCGATTACTTTCGCAATATTTTTTCTAAATAGCCATATAAATCCATTACCATCTGAGGATTTGGTCTTTGCCTATGAGTGTCCCACATATATAGTATAGTAATTTGAATATTCTATCATCTGCCAAGATTTTATATAGTGATTTGAACATTCCATCATCTGCCAAGATTTTTGTGGAATCCAACTATGAATTTGAATTTCATACGGTTAACATGCAAAATTGGTTTTTGTGTCAGTTCCATGTGCCTCAATACTCCCAAGTACTGAATGATAAGGGTTTATGATGTTTTTTAAATTTTTTTGTCATATTCTATCTGAATACTACAAATTTTCTTGGCAAGTGGTAAATAGATTTTTAATGAAAGCATCCTTGAAATACTCTGTTCTGCATAGAGTATACAATGTTTTCACCTGATGGTAAAAAGTGGTTTGTATTGCATTTTACAATACTGTAGAAAGACTTCAGTTATTCAGTAACCACCATAATTCTAATTTCTATCAAAATTCCATCTTTCAGTCCCTTTCTATCTTCATCTGTGCAACTACATGGTCAAAATTAGCAAATAAGAATTTTTTTTAGTTCAACCTACTTAATGTACTATGTAGTACAGAATATTAGGCTACTCTGGTATTTAAATTTTATGCAGTCATGCAGTTTTCTTATGCAATCCAAGTATGGGCGTGTCTGTCTCCACCTGATGGTAAAAGCCTGTTGTATTGCATTTTACAACATTCTGGAAAGTATTCATTGTTCAGCAATCACCATAATTCTAAGTTTTATCTGAATTCTGTCTTTCAGTCCGTTTCAAGTTTCAACCTTCCACTGTGTAGCTAAAGTGGTCAAATTAGCAAATAAGAAACATTTTTAGTCCAAGCTACTTATGTATTATGTAGCTGGGAATATTGGGCAACTCTATGAGTTTTATATGACCATACAGTTTCCTTTTGCAATCCAGTATGGGTGTGGATGGTTCCACCTGACTGTAAAAACTGGTTTGTATCTCATTTTACAATACTGGGGAAAGGCTTCATTTGTTCAGGAATCACTATAATTCAAATTCTATTTAAATTCTGTCTTTCAGTCCCTTTCAATCTTTCAATGCAGCTAAAGTGGTCAAAATTAGCGAATAGGAAACATTTTTAGTCCAAGCTATGTAATGTATTGTGTACTACAGGATATTACCAAATGCATGAAATAAAATTTATAAGGAATAATCAAGCAATGACAATATCACTCAGTTGAAGAAAGTTATGGCATTAAACCAGCATAATCAGGCTAGGAACTTATCCCAAGTAAATTGGGAATCCAACTATGAGAGGGATTTTATCAGGATGTGAATCTTCAAAAAAATATCAGATCCATGTAAAAGTTTTGAAAATTCGTGCTTGTTGAAAGATTATTAATCTCTTTAAAATGCCTGGCCAATCATAGAAAATAGTAACTGATTTCAGAACAGGCTGTTATGATATTAAAAAGAGGTGTTTAATTAACTTAAACAAATTCTAACAGGTATATAATGATGGATCACCTGAAATATGTCTAATCTTTTCAGAATACAGAAGAGAGATTTTAATAAAATTCTCAGATTCAAAGAGCATATATGCAGGCAATAATCTGTCAGCTCAAGTCTTGGAAACCTCTGTAAAATGGAAATAATGTGTTTAAAGTTCAAGACGACTACAATAATATGGCATGAATCACTTAAGGTGTGAAACTATTACATAAAACTAAAAGCAAGACTTACAAATGTGGAAGAACATTTGCTGTGGTCATAAGTTCTTTGTAAAACTGATGAATACAAACACTTCAAATAACCTTATTGGCAAGGTTTGGAGGCTTAAAATATTTATGACAGAGTGTAGGATGACATCGGTACATGAGTTGAGAACCATTATAGCCATCCTGTGAAAAGGTATAAAGATAATTTCTTGTTGTGTATCTCTCTCTGTTTAGACGAAATTGATACACAAATCAAATACGTGATTCTGTCACGATGTACTAAACATTCTCATATGAATGTACCAGATATTTTACTTTGGTGATTACACTGGTAAGAAATAGATTGAATAAACTTCAAAAAGAAATTCTAGTTTTGGTGTCAACCAATTCTTAGAGGGATTTTCTCAAAAGCTGCAGAAAGACAAAAATGATGCTTGTGGACCAGTTATGGATTAGATAATCTATGTTTGAGCACAAAAGGAAAACCAAAATTAAATCCAAGTCTTTGCAGGTGACCATTTGAGGGTGGCAAATTTATGTACATTTTATTTGAAATTTTGCCTGTTTTTGTACTATCACCAGTGGAAATGATTCCTGAGACCACCCATGCCTTGTTACTGGGCGTAGAGTATTTTAACATTTTGGAAAGCTTCATATATGGTTATGAGGAAATTATGGCAATTTAAGTTATAGTCAGGCCAAAAGTTTGTGGCCATTAGGGGAGAAGTAGAACTGAACTCTACAAACTTGCAGATAGCTTACAGTCTCAAATTTAATTATACTTCTTTTTCTATGTTGTACTATCATTAATGGAAATGATTCTGGAGACCATCCATTCCTTGTTACTGGGCTTAGAGGATTTGAACATTTCCGAAAGCTTCATATCTGGTTATGAGGAAATTGTGACAATTTAAGTTATAGTCAGGCCAAAAGTTTGTGACCATGAGGGGAGAAGTAGAACTGAACTCTACAAACTTGCAGATAGCTTACAGTCTCAAATTTAATTATACTATTTTTTCTATGTTGTATAAGTTTCCAGAATGTGGGTATGGCTGTCTGAAACAGCTAGAAGTTTTGCTCAACTATGTAAGAAATGACAGGTTGGGAGCGGCAATAATATACAATTTTTTTCCAGGTTACAAAGCCCAGGGAAAACCCCCGAGTACTTCCCCTCATTTCGAGGATGGTACCCAGGGTAAACCCTAGAATCTTCAGGGCACATGTCTGGTCAACAAGGCTTAAAGTGATTACAACAATATACTTGTTATGAGCTCAACATGTCACTTGCAGGAATTGAACCCGGGTGGGGAGGATAACAATCATTCCTCCCAACCACCTGAGCTAAACCCAATTGACAAGTGACAATAATATATATTAACCAAATATAAAAATATATATTTAAAAAACAAAAAATCGGTAAACAACCACTTGAGCTAAACCCAATTGACAAGCAACAATAATATATATTAAACAGATATAAAAGTATATATTTAAAAAACAAAAAATGGGAAAAATGGGGGAGTTGAGCACATTAGGGAGTTCTTTAATGCTTCCAAAACATCTGTGACCATTAATACCTACTAATATTAATAATGGTCGAATATTGATACGCATAAAACTATTATTAATATAAAGTTGTACGTATGATATTAATACTATCACACATAACTTGACCAAACAGTTCAAGTGCCTTTTTTAGTCTTTTGTTCACTTATAATAGCTGTCAATATATTTTATTATAAAAGGATTTGAACTTTGATCAAATTGAGAAGGAAGCCTAATTACCTAGACAAATTTCAAAACTCCTCTTGACTCTTTGAAAACATAAACTAAGGTGGGGCCATTGAAATTAAAATGAAAGCATGAATAATGAAGGTATTCAACAGACTTGAGACATGACAACCATTAAACAAAGGACTTCATACCTAAGTAACTAGGATAAGGATATGCTAGAATTTTGAAAAGCTAGGATCGGGATACGATAGGGAAACAACAAGTGCAAAATACTCATTTTTGTATTAGAGTCCCCAATAATACCCAAGACAACTACAAGAAGATATAAAGGTATTACTTTATATTTATTATTAGGATATTACTCAAAATATGAAGACAACTACCATACTATATATTACTCACAATACTACCATACTATATATATTACAGGAAGATATGAAGGTGACCATACTTTTGGATTTGAAGATACGAAGACGACTCCCATACTCCATATTAATTAGGACAACTGCAAGGAGATATGAAGGTGACCCTATGTGAAGATATGAAGATAATTGTGATACATTCTTTGGATTTTTTTGGCTCATTCAAATCACTTCTATAAATAGTCTCATTCAAATAAAAAAGAAATCATTTATTGTCCACATACATTCTTTGGAATTTATTGGCTCATTCAAGACTTCAAATATACTATATTGTATATAGTATACATTAAATCAAGATCAAGAAGGGAGGCTAGAATCAATAACAGGTAGCTGATAAATTATAATGTACAGAATCAAACACCAAACGGGCCATGGCCTATCTACTTGTAGCTTTCACAAACTTTGAACTCTTAAGTGACTTTCGGTTGCCTGAGGCACTAGTTCGATTCCTAGCTCCAAAGAGGTCCAACCATCAACATCTTTCTAGCTCTAATGTCTAGTTGTAAACTTCCATGCCGAAGCACCCACTGGATATGAAATGAATTTCTATTGGCTAATGGGGTGAAGGGGTCTTCTTATGCACTTGGAATGGACCTAGGTTTTAATGCATTGAGGGTATTCACTAGAACTGAAGCTCTCCTCCAATAAAAATGCGGTTTTGACCTTTTTTGAGGTTAACAAATTGTTGGAGTTTCATAAAAATTGAGATGCGTCCAAGCTTGATTGACATCTGTTTTGGGAGAGACCAGAAACGGTCCTGTGATGGTTTCGGTAACATAGCTTCATACACCTCTGAAAAACAAAACAACCACCATTAAACTTGCAAATCAATGACTCAACTAGGACTCAATGATTACAAACCATGTAGATACACATATTCATAAGTTTAGATCTATCATAGGTGGTGTTGTAACCTATTGGAAAAATGTGCCAAGACACAAGGAATTTGGGCCCCATGCATCAGGGAACGTGCAAGACATCATAGGAACGATATTGGGAGTAGCATGCCCCTCACCCAAAAGCTCCTACTAGGCTATTGAAGTTCTTGGAACAACTTTAAAAGCTTCTAGAATGTTTCCTACAAGTTCCAAAGCTTTTGGAACACATAAAGCGGCGGGAGCGTGTTCGTCAACTTCTAGGAGTGGTTTCTGTGAAAGTAGGTGTTTTTTTATTCATTCCATGAGAAAGCGTGACATGTAAGGGGATTTTTTGTCTTCATGCAGAAGTTCATAACTTCTAGCAAGGCCACACGATTGGCTTTAGGGGGGTTTCCACTTCAAAAAGAATGAGGACAACAAATACCTGAGTGGTTGAAAGAGATGATGATAGTAGAGGTATTAGTAGCACTGCAATATCCAAGTAAACACTTATTAATCATGGTTTTATTGTGAGAGCATCTTTTTCATTACCCACCCAAGTGTATTCCCCCTTTGAAGGAGTTGGAAAAAAGCAAAAATTTGGCATGTTGGGCTAGCTGATGTTTGCATGGTGCCAAGTGAGTCTTGAAATCCTTGGTGCATGAAACTACATAGTTGATTGTGTATTTGGGAACTAGAGTGACACCAAGGTTTTAGTTTGGGAGCAAATTGTCTAATATCGAACCTACTTATAGGGCATCAAACTTCTTGCATTTCTTGTTGAGGCATTTTTGAGATGTAAACTATCTTTTTTTGTTTCAGATAAAAGCTTGCTGGAATTTTAACTTTTGACCGTAAACAAGAACTGACATTAGTTCAACGAATAATTTGGTTTGTAATATTGCCATGGGAGTGTCATTCACTTTAGTTGTTAGCGTCAAGTCTTCCAAAGAAAATACATTCTCTTGGTTTCTATTTAAATTATGATAATAAAATAACTCACTCTTTAGTTGATATTTAATTTTGTCATTGGTCATGAGTCTTTAGTCTTTAAAAGTTATCTCCAATTTAGTTAATTGATATGATTTTTTGTTCAAACCTTTATATCATTGACTTTTTGGCAAGCGAATTCTCAAGGTTTGATTCTTCAAGATTTTTATAGTAAAGAAGAAGTTAGGGAAGGGAGGGGTATTTGGCTAAACCCTATTTCAAAATTTGTTTTATTACCATTTTTTCATTGTGAAAAAGAAAGATTTTATATCAATAGGCCTAAACATTGCATAGTAAGTACATATAAATTTGAAGGGGGATACAAGAATAGTCTTCATAATCTTAGTATTTCCCC
>ML784536.1:48506-59218 GCA_009831015.1 Picea engelmannii | reverse complement strand
TTTTTTGTCCAACAACCCTTTAAGACAAAACAAAGATAGGGAATTGAGTTTTTCTGACCTTGGTAATCAATGCTAATGAGGTAAAAGGATAGAAAAGGTAAGATAAAGGAGTTGAAAAGGACAGAAAAGGTAAGATAAAGGAGAATGTCAAATTTTACTTAAATTGTTAACATTACCATTAATTGTTTCAGGATGTTTGAGAGTGGTTTCAAGTTCCAACCTCATTGGACTTCATATGGAGAAGGTAGAATTTCATATCCCATTCAAAATTCAGCAGACTGAACAGTTTTCAGGCAAGATTGTAGCGTTTCCACTGGATTCTATCGTGTATGAGGGTATGGGATTGGCATTAGTCAATACCAGCAAGCTATGGGATTTTGCATCATGTAATCATCTATGAGAGTTAATATAGACATGGGACCCATATGCTAGGGACCCTAATGTACCCCTGGGGCCTCTCCCCATGAATTTCCCTAAAATTTGGGGGTGGCTTCCACACATCCCCCATGTACGTTTTCCTGCTCCTGCACTCCCCTGTCCTGAAAACTTGGTGTAACATAGCTATTTACACTGAATGCGGTGCAATGGTCAGGAGATTTGCAAAACTGCCAGAGAAAATAAGTAAACTATCAGAGGGAAGGGAGAGTCCCATAATATGTTATTACCTGGAATTTCCTTTCCTGCAAAGAGTAAATGAGTCTGGATAACCAATTGGTAAAGAGTCAATGCCCCCTAACTCTTAATTTGTCTCACTTTGGGTTGGTGCTCTGCCAACCACAGGGAGGCTTCTCTAAAAGGTTTGCTCTGATGATCTGAAAGGGTAAGTATGCCCTAAGACTGATGAAAATACGCTGCTGTTCTAAATAAAATCAGATATGAACGAGCAAGTATATAAGCAGGCAGCAAGCACACGAATCCAGAAAGTGAATATAGATGCTAAACACACTGAGTGTGAACTTAAATCAGCAATGATATACTGCTGTTCTGCGCTGAAAAGTTCAAAAACAGCAAGTGAAAATCACTCAAAACACTAGAAAATATTTTAAAAGATGAGAATTAAATGCTAGATGCAAGTATGCATGCAAATTGATGAAAGTTCACTATAGTAACCTCCTATTTCTGTGTGAAAATTTAAAAACCAGCAAGGAAAACTTGTTTATTTTTGACAGAGCTATAAATAAAATGCAGCTAAGTGATCCTAAATGCACAGAAATTGATACACAACTATAATATGTTCTTAAATCTGTGGAAAAACATGCAGACCAGCAAGGTATTTAAGGTTAAACAGTGCAGAAAACACCTTGGAACAACCTTGAAAGTTGAGCTCAAGTACTCTCTTTGCAATCTAGTCCAAAATAACCAAGGGTGTAAAATATCTAGTAAGTTTGCTTTTTAAAGTAATTAAAACATGTAAATTAAATGTCCGATGCCTTGTATGAAGTTATGAATGAGTGATAGAAAGCAAGTAGGGCAAACAAAAACTATTTGTATCCTACAAGCTCAAATTTCTATGAAGATTGCAATAAAAGCAAGTAAGAGCCTATACTAGAAGATAGAAAATTCTCACACACTTTGAATACGAATATGGTCACCAAAAGTCTAACTAATAGGTCTTTGTTGCCAAGGATTGCGTCTTGGACAAGTGGAAACACACCAATTCTTTTAAGGATCCCGGGGGAGCCAAGATTCTTTAACTTCCCCACATGAAATGTGATACAATCACGATATTGACTCTGAAGTCATCTAGCCAGTGCGTATGCTCTAACATTAGTTCTCAATCACAAACTCTCTAGGAGACCAGTGGAAAAAAGGAGGGGGAAAGAAGTAAAGCATTGATGGTCTTCATCTCTTGCTTGTACAATCATTTATAGGGAATAAGAGAGATAAGAATAGAGATGGATCAAGAATAGATGGATCTAAACCTAGTACATGCTCAAAGATAGCAGAAATCTCAACAACCTAAAATAAATTCCAAGTAGCTTCCCAAGTGAAGCACTCCATCTCAAGAGGGGAAGTTTGCTTATGTGTATGCTAGAGATAGCTCCAAAAGGTGTGTCCTCCTCCTAGGAATATACCAAAGATGAAGATAGAAGATTGCCCTACCAGAAAATAGATGATGAAGGTGCTAGGAAACATCCAAAAATATGCCGTATTCTGTCAAGAATAGATCTTGGATAAAAATAGCGCTAGGATCCTCACACTATAGAGCCAATAAGGCACCTCCATGCATGAGTCAAAGGTCAAACCTCATCCACAAAGTGGGGTGTACTTCCCTAGGCTAATAATAGGCATGATCACACCCACATTAAGTGAAGGAGAAACTTCTTCATGCGGTGTGCCCTAGGTGTCTTTGAATAGGTCTCCAAAAATAGTAATGATCCTGAATTGAAAGTCAACTCCAATGAACTAAAGTGCAAGTGAAGTGGACTGGTGAGAAATCGAAGTGAAGTGGATGGCCAAATATAGCAAGTAAACCGCAAGGCAGTACACATTTCTCTAGGCCAAATAGACATGTTGATGCTCACAAAAGGTTGATGAAGCTTTCTCTTCCTCATGTGGTGTGCCTTAGGTCTAGGCCAAAAATCAATATACATTAAGTGTTGACCAAAGCAAATGGAACCTTCCAGGCCAGTGCACCCTAGGCCTCTAGGAATAGAAAGTCTCCAAGGCAAGTGAACTTCAGAAATAACAATACTCCTGAACTAAAAATTAACTCAAGTGAAACTCAAATGGATTGGGGTAGTGGACTACATGATGACTGAAAATAAAAGTCCCACCTCAAGTAGTCCGCTCCATCTCTTGGCCATAAATACAACAGGTGAATGTGTCAATGTATAAGAAGCTTCCTCCCTAAGTGGGGCACCCACTTTCTCCTAGAATCACAACATACATGAATTTAACTAAACTGAAGTGAAAATGAAGTCAACTGGAATTGAACTTCCCTCGTCTTCCACTGCTATGTCAACTCTAGAACTAGTAGCCCAAGTAAGGTGCACTGAGCCAAAACCGGATCGAGTAGTGCCCACCATGGAAGCTTCTAGAATCCTCTGATCAGTGATTTGCTTTACAAGAAATCTTCAAACTGAGACAAACCTACAAAAATTGACCAAAAAAATAAATTCTCAGAATGACTTGAAAGCTGACCCCTATGCTGTATGCAACATTGGGTCTATGACCAAATCCCGAAAACCCTGAGGCCAAAAATAGACCAAAATATCAGTGTCTCTGATTGCTCAAATTTACTCCCCAAGCTGTGCTCAATATTGGGCATCCAAAAATGTGATTATCTTCATAAGGGCTGAAATTCTAGTTTAGACCAAGGTTTGACCAGTGTTGACCGAGTTCTTGGTCACCTCGGAATGCCACCAATATGGAATCATACTCTTATCTCCCAAAAGTGTATCCAATCTACAATCAGATTTCAAGAAAGATAAAATTTCTCTAAATACAAAATTTTCAAGGCCGGGAATCTTGAAAATTGAAAGTGCCCTTATGGAGAACTATCAAATGAGTGCCCAAAATTGTCATCAGCTGCTGAAAAAGGCCAAGTTTTTAAAAATAGAAACTTTCTAAAAGTAACCAATTCAAATATCTGAGAATTCCCATCTGACTATCTTCATCCTCCCATGCATCCTGCAAAAGTTTCATCCCAATCGCATTTATGGGGCCACCTACTAAAAATAGATCTGGACGAACCTGCTAAAAATAGCACTGAATATGCTGAAAATCTGTCCATCTGTGCATTCAAATGAGCTTGGTATGTCCTTTGAATGTACCTGCTGTGAACCACCTGCCGAGAGCCTGTCCAATCCTTCATCCCGAACAATAAAAGATCTGCAATCATGTGCTAAGTCTGATTTTAGGTTGCCAAGAACCTGTCCAATCCTTCACCTCGAGCAATAAAAGATCTGAGATCATTTGCTAAGTCTGATTTTATCAGTCATGAATTGTTGATGCCGAATGGTAAACTCTGTGATGCTGAGTTCACTCTTTAGTGCATCCATGAACCGTCAATGCTGAATTGTGAAGCTTGTAATGTTGAGTTCACCCTGTAGTGTATCCACAAACTGTTGATGCTGAATTATGAACTTTTAACAAGTCCATCCTGTAATGTATCCATGAACCATCACTGTTGGATCACCAGTATGGATTTTGAAGAAATTCATTTTGGGTGTTAACTGTAACAATTTAGCTGTTATTAATGAGACAGAATATTTCTGAATATTGATATTTGATTGATAAATGATAAAAAGATGATTACAATACCCTTGTGACGGTTTGCTATATAGCATTGACTGGTCACGAGGTGAGGAGGTACGTGCCTCTTTGATGAAGAGGTACGTGCCTCTTGATTTAATTAAACAATTATTTATTATTTATTATTATTATTATTATTATGTTCGTAACATTGCCACCCGCTTAAGATTTTGTTTTGTCCTCAAAACAAGGGTAGTGATGAGTATTGTCGGAGGAAATATTTTGACTCCCATGATGAATCTTCTTCTAGAAGGTTTTTCCATTTGATGAGATATTCTTTAATGGTTCTGGAACGTAACACGTTTTCCTTAGTGGCAAGAATACCTTCTGGTTCTAAAATAATTCTTCCTTCGTCATCGAATTCAGGGATTTTTGTTTGCACTAGTTGAGCTTGCCTAAGCACTTTCTTGAGACATGAGACGTGGAAGACATTGTGGATGCAACAATTATCTGGCAATTCCAATCCACAAGCGACTTTGCTAATCTTTTTGTTAATTTGAAAGGGTCCATAGAATTTTGGAGCCAATTTGTTCTTCCCTTGTTGCTTAAGGGATAATTGTTTGTAGGGTTGAAGTCGTACAAACACCCAATCGCCTTCTTCAAATTCTCTTTCTGACCTATGTTGGTCTGCTAGTTGTTTCATTCGATTACGAGCTATTGCTAGGTTTTCTTTTAATATTTGGACGATTTTCTGTTCTTCCTCTAGCTTATTCCTTACTGCTTGGAGCCTTGGACCTTAGTATTAATTAGTGCAGACTCTTTCCATTTAGGTGGTTCATAACGATATAAGGCTTGGAAAGGAGTCATTTTAGCGGAAGTGTGATATGTAGAGTTATACCACCATTTGGCTAAATGTAACCATTGAGACGGTTTATTTTGCTTATCTGTCACAAAACACCGTAGGTAAGTTTCTAAGCATTTATTTACAATTTCTGTTTGACCATCTGTTTGTGGATGGTAGGCAGAGCTCATATTAAGGGATATTCTTGTTTGTTTGCAAAAATCTCTCCAAAAATTCTCTTTAAATTTTGCATCCCTATCGCTGACAATAATCTTTGGAAATCCATGCAATTTATAAATGTTTTTGCAAAAAATATCTACGATTTGCTTTGTTGAGTCAATTTTCCTTACTGCCATGAAATGTGCATATTTGGTTAATCTGTCAACCACAACAAAAAAATTATCCTTCCCATTAGACGTGGGTAGGCCTTCAATGAAATCCATTGAGATCTCTTCCCATTTTTGGTTAGGAATATGTAGGGGATGAAGTAATCTTGGAGTCATAACATTTTCATTTTTGTTCCTTTGACATTTCACATTCGACAACAAATTTTTGAATATCCTTATTCATTCATTTCCAATAGAATGATTGTCGTGCATTATAGTAGGTTTTGAAAAAACCCACATGTCTTGATGCTTGGGAGTTTTGTGTCTCCTTTAAGACTTTCATTTTGAATTTTGAAGATGGAATTATATAGATTCTCTCCTTATACCATAAAATGTTATTTTTCCATTCAAATTTGGGATTTTGGTTCGGATTATTGATTATTTAGTTGGATTCAAGGTCTTTGGCATATTCGACTCGGATCTCATCTAACCAATCAATAATCACTACTGTTGTTGCATATGCTCTTACTTCCTCCTCTTTTCGTGATAGTGCATCAACAACTACATTGTCTTTCCCTTTTTTGTGTATTATTTCCATATCAAAGGTAGAAAGTTTCTCCATCCACTTTTGTTGTTTTGTGGACAAAGTTTTTTGTCTTAGCAAGTATGGAAGACTATTGTGATCAATATGTATTGAAAATCCGCTTCCTAAGAGAAATTGCCGCCACTTAGCTAATGCATGCATAATGACTAACATTTCCTTATTATAGGTAGATTTTAATTCTTCCCTTCTGTTGAGCTTTCGACTTTCAAATGCTATTGGGTGGCCATCTTGCATTAATATTGCTCCTATTCCAATTCTTGATGCATCACACTCTACTACAAAGGGTTTTGTAAAATCTAGTGTTGCTAACACAAGTGTAGATGACATAACCCTTTTTAATGTTTCAAAACATTCTTCTGCATTGTTATCCCATTTGAATGAATTTTTCTTTAATAAGTTTGACAACGGTGTTGTCAAATGAACGTAGTTCTTGATAAATCTTTGATAATAACCTGTTAATCCAAGGAATCCCCTTAGTTTTGATATGTTCTTTGGTTTGGGCCATTTCGTGATTGCCTTGATTTTATCAGGGTCCACCTTGACTCCTTCTCGGGATATGACATGACCAAGGTATTCTATTTCTTCTTTACCAAATGAACATTTGGATAGTTTTGCATAGAACTGATTTTTCTCTAAGAGAGAAAGAACCTGCTCTAAATGCTTCATATGTTCCTTCAAAGTTTTACTGTAAATAAGAATAACATCAAAGAGTTGATTTATAGTTGCTTGGAAGGTAGCTGGGGCATTGGTTAACCCGAACGTTATGCCTTTAAACTCATAGTGACCTTCGTGTGATTGAAAAGCAGTTTTTGGTACATCCTCTAATCTTACTTGGATTTGGTAGTACCGTGATCTTAGATCCAATTTTGAGAAGTACTTAGCTCCATGGAGTTCGTCTAGCAACTCATCTATGAAGGGTATAAGAAATTTGTTTTTTATAGTTTTTTTTATTTAACCCTTGATAGTCTATACATAGTCTGAAAGATCCATCTTTTTTTCTAACTAAGATTACTGGGGCTGCATATGGACTCCTGCTTGTTGTAATAACCCCACATTTTAGTAGGTCTTGGATTAGCCTTTCTATTTCTGTCTTATGATGGTGAGGGTATCGATAGGGTTTGATATTAATTGGAGCTGAATCTAGTTTAACCTCGATTATATGCTCTATCTTTCTTTCAGGTTCTTTCGGGCGACAACTTCATAGGTAGGTCCTGGAATACCTTTTCGTATTTTTGGATTAATGTTTGAATCTTTGGGTGTTGAGATTGGACTATTTTTGTTGTTAATAACTCCATTTGATGACAGTGTGCCATGTAAGCCGATGCTCCTTTTCGAATGAGTTTCTCCATTTGTTGTGATGATATAATTTGGGTGTGGGATGGCTGGAATTCGTATAATTTGTACCGTCTTCCTTCCCATTTGAATTTATAAACTGTTTTTGGTGATTTTCAGAATAGGTCCCTAACGTTTGTAACCATTGAATTCCCAAGATGACGTCTACCCCTCCCAAGGGTATTATGTAGAATCCTATTTCCAATTCGTAATCTTCTATTCGAAGCTTGACCTTGTGACATTTTCCTACTCCATCATTTTTTTTTCCATCTGCAACCATTACTCTTATATTTGTGGCTGGATATACGAATAGGTTTAATTTCCTTGCAACATTTATGTCCATAAAATTGTGGGTGCTCCCTGTATCTACAAGAATGGTGACACTTTCGTTTTTTACATACCCTTTTAGTTTTAATGTTTGCGGTTGAGCTATTCCTGTAATTGCTGCCAAGGATATCTTGGGCATGGCCTCTTTTGGTTTTGTATTAAGGCCATCACCTTCCTCTTCACTTTCGTTATCTGAATTGCTTTCAGATGTGTTTGATTCTTTCTTTGCTTCACAAGTATATAATATTTTACTGTTGCATTTGTGACCAGGCGACCATTTGTCTCCACAATATCGACATTTGCTTTCCCATTTTTTATTTGAATCCTGATGATCGGCTTCACCTTCCCTCAAATGAGGTGGTACATACTTGTTAGACCCGCATGGAGAGTATTTCTTTGTTCTATCATCTGAATATTTATTTAACTTGTCTGGGTCTGTGAATGATGGTTTGTTGAACTTATTTTTTTGTTCTATTAGCCTTGCTGCGTGTCTAGCATCTTCGATAGTTTTGGGATTCCATAGTTTAATTTAATTATAGATGTAATCTTTTAAGCCACATATGGACATTTTGATGAGCTGCTCATCTATGAATCCACATTGCCTTGTTGCTAGGACCTCCCATTCGTGCATATAATCGTTTACGTTTCCCTTCTGTTTGAGATGCACAGACTTGTTATACAGGTTGTCATTCTCTTCGTCATGAAATCTTTTAAGTAGGGTTGTTGTGAAGTTCTTCCAATGGAACTAATGGGCATCACATTTCCTGGACCCCCAAAGGTACCAATCATAAGCTTCTCCTTCTAGACTGTTGGAGGCAGTCATTACCTTCTCTCGTTCACCTAGTGGGGGGTTTGCTTCAAAAATTCCGTCCATTTTGTTTATCCAAACAACAACTCCTCTATGGTCCTTGCTATCATACTTTGGTAACTCCTTTTTAAATTTCTAGTAATCTCTGTCTTGGAATCTGGGTGTGTGCATATTTCTCGAAAAATTTTCATCTGGAATTTCCTGGTTTCCTTGATTTTCTGAATGTATTTTTGGTATTTCCGGACTTAGTGGTGGTCTTCAATAAGCTAAGGGTTTTGCGAATAAGGACTTGACACGTTTCGTTAATTGTTCAATTTTTTTACTATGTTGATCAAGTCTTCTTTTTGTTTCACTTTTATCATTTTCGGAGAGCACCAATAATCTTTCGCCTTGTTGTATTAACCGATCAATTTTGTTGTTAGTCTCTAGTAATTTGTCGATTTTTTCACTCATGTCTTTTTGCGTTTTTTCCACATTGTTGAGCTGGTATCTTACACCATTGACATCATCTCTAGATTTCTTTGTCTGCTTTTAGTTTATCATTGTTAACCATTTTGTTGTAAAGTTCTTTTCAAATAGATCTCCTTTTTTATGTTATATAATATATATATTATAATATATAATAATAATTATATAATAATATTTTATTGGATTATGAAAAGTTGCACGAAGGGTTACGATGGTTGGGGATGGGTGTTAAATCATGACAGCAGAGGTCGGGAAGTGATGTGAAGATCGAGAGCGGAGGATGGAAGATAGGGGCGGATGGAACGGAAGCTGTCGGGGGGATAGGTGTCGGACGCCGGACGAGAGCTGTTGGGTGACGATGGCGGACAAGACAGGAGCTATCGGGGAAGTTTGCGGGGAGTGTGGTCAGGGGTCTGCAGGGTTGCAGTGTCTATGGTGGGGCTCAGGGGGTTTGTCAAGGCGAGGGTCTGAGACCAGGGGTGTGGGTTACGGGGTTTATGGGGAACGCGGGTTAGAACAGGAGTAGGGTGGAAGTTAGGAATAGGAGCAGGAATAGGAATAGGGAACTGGTTAGGAATATGAACCGGGTGAGGAAATAGGAATGTGGGGTTGTGTGCGAGGTGGGAAAATGAGACGAGGTTGAGACAAAAACAGGGACAAGCGCGTGAATTTAATAGTGGAAGCTAGATCAGAACGAAGGCTCTGATACCACTGTAACAATTTAATTGTTATTAATGAGACAAAATATGATTACAATACCCTCATGACGGTTTGCTTTATATCGTTGATTGGTCACGAGGTGAGGAGGTACATGCCTCTTTCATGAAGAGGTATGTGCCTCTTGATTTAATTAAATGTTATTTAAATGTGGGAAGAGGGGTTTTGCTGTTGTCAACACAGTGAAGGGGAGTAGTCTTCTAACCAAATCCTTAACTTGGTAGCCAACTTGTGAGAGTCCCGTGGTATCATGGCCTGGCATGGGGGTGGTTTGTTGTAGAGCCTACGGTTGGGTGGAAGGCATTCACCCTTAGTTAGTTGGTTGATTTGAATTGAAACAGATAAGTGTTTCTTAATTACATCTGGCAATTATTTTGTTAATGAATATGAGTTGTATTATGTTGTGAAAAGAAATCTCAATATGTTGATTTTAACGCTGAAAACTTGAAAAATGTTTGTAACATGGGGTTCTTCCCAGGATTAATTGATTGTTTGTGGTAATTGTGCATGAGAGGTTTAATGGAGGCTTGTAACCCTGTGTTTTCCACAATTCGTTTAATGGAAAGTTTACACGATGATTAAATCTTCATTTCCGGAGTTGCTGGGAGGCGTCGCCTGTGTATTGAGGATGAGGGCCAAAGGTTTGAGGGGTTAGGGTTGAAACCTTTCAGATAATGCCAAGGAGGCTGAGACTCTGTTCACCTTGAAATGCCTTTTAACCCTATTGAAATCCTTGAGTAAACCCCAAGAAGAAACCTTAGCTGTAGACCCGATGCAGAAAGTCGATCTTGACTGTTCGTCGGAGATTTGGGCTTCGGAGAAAGCCTTTTAGAAGGAGAACCTTTTGGAAAAACCTTGGAGCGATGCCAAGGTGAAATTTCTGATGGGAAAGTTTCGAGTCGATGAGAGCTGTCAATTTACTTGGAGATTAGACTGACGAGATTTGGACTGTAGATCCTGTCTTAAGCAATCCAGTGAGGCTTGTCGAAATCGTGGTGTTTGGAAAGACCCACGGAGAAAGGGGGGAAGGAACTTCTGATGAAGGAATCCTGAAGGCGAAGGTCCGATAGGATCGGAGCCATAGATTTGTTG
>ML784536.1:3158-20890 GCA_009831015.1 Picea engelmannii | reverse complement strand
AGAGAAGAGTTCAACAGAAGAATTTATACTTGAGTGAAGGGTACATTTTTACTGGGGTCGTGACAGAAGAGTTCAACAATTAATGCCACCAACATCGAGGTACATAAAGGGTATGGTGCCCTTGATTAAATGTCAGTTTCATAACCTCTTACATGATAGAATCCAGTGGAAGCATTGCAATCCTGCTAATCTTGAAATCCTGAAAACCGTTAAGTCTGCTGAATTTTGAATGGGACCTAAAATTCTACTTTCTCCATATGAAGTCCAATGAGGTTGGAACCACTCTCAAACATCCTGAAACAATTAATGGTAATGTTAAAAATTTAAGTAAAAAGATGAAAAAAAGTGACATTCATTTTCATCTTCAAGAATTGTGACATTCATTTTCATCTTCAAGAATTTAACCTTTTACTTTAAGAATTTAATATTACCATTAATTACTCAAGAGAAGCCAAATGAGTAGTGTGAGTGAAAGAGAGGGGGTGGGGTTGGCTTTATAGCTTCATTAAGGGCTCTAGACAATTCTAGAAGCTTCCCATGCATGCCCCCAACCCTAATTTTTTTAAAAAATTCAAAAATTTCCTTACTTTTCTGTCCGCGGGCCTCCTTAGCAAAAAAAACCGGTTCCATACGGAACCGGCCGGTTTAGGGAAAAAGACCGGTTCCGTACGGAACCGGTCTAAAGCAGTTTGAGGGGCCGGTTTGAACCGGTCAGGGTCTGGAACCGGTCGGACCGGCCGGTTTTGCCGGTTCCGGTCCGGTTCTTGTAACATTGATTGGTTCTACTTACAATGCTTGCAAATAGCTCTAAACTATAGAATTGGTTGAAATGAGAAGTAACACAGGCTTGCAGCAATATTTTTGTGAATGAAATTGGAAAAGATGTAGTCAATGCTTTTACACGTTTTTATTAACAAGACTAGTAGACAACTCTAAATTGTGTTGGGGGACGGATGAGTGGACTACACAACTTCCTGCTGTAATAAATAATCGGTAGTCTTTTTCCATGCAAATGTTACTAGTAAGATTGGTTAGAAACAGAAAACTATAGATAGATCATAATTATTTGGAGATACATTCCAATCCATGATATCATACTGAGAACAATTACGTATGTGATGTTTGAATGCATTGCACAAATGTTTTGGAAAAGAAGCTATTGTTTTACTCTAGATTTTACCTTTGAATATATTACCTCGTGCCAGTGTTATCACGATCGATTGTGGTTTGGATTTGGACAGATTCACAATTTTATAGTCTGAACCACTGAACTGGAGCTACCACCGGTTTTGGCTGGTTTTGTCCTGAACCAGCTGGTTTGGATGATTTGGGTCAAAACCAGCTGACTGACCTGGTCCGACCTGAACTGGCATTGCTGGAACTGGTCCCACCTGTGGCACCTTTTTGCCTCAAAAAACTGAAAAAAAGAAGAAAACAAAACCAGTGACCTGGGGTGGATGGACTTGGCTGGCAGCATTTGCAGATGATGAGTTGGGGTGGATGGACTTGGAGCCACGTTTAGCACCAAAGGTTCTAACTTCTAAGCACTAGTGATGTCCTTGGAGGATTGAGGCCACAGGATGAGGGAGAGGGTGATGATAATGAGGGAGAGGGTGATGATAAAGATTTTGATGATTTTAATGAATCATTTTTTTCCCAAGGAAAACCTTATGGGTAAACCAAAGGGATGCTTCTCCACATATTTGGATTGTATCCCTCGTAAACCCGTCGACGTAGACTAGTGTGCCTAACCCAAGGGGATTCGAACCGGGCACTTGTTGGCACAGATCTAGCCAAATGGCCAGCAACATTGATGAATCTGGTGGAGCAAATCCCATGGACTTTTTAATGAATCATTATATTTTGTAGTGATTTATAATTTTGTTGTAGCTTGTAGTATGGTGTTTTTTGGATTCTAGAGTCCATTTAGAGTCTCATTGTTTATGTATTTTGGTTTGGATATGTATTGCACTTGGTGCCATTTTGCTATATTCACCCCTACATGCTATATACTTGAGAAAGCTTTGCATAATTGGTATCTAATGTTTGGATTTATGTTGACGTAGATGAATATATATATTATTTATAAAAAATTTCATTTCTTTCTGTATTTTTAAGTTGAGCAGTTCTTAAAGCTGGTTTTATTCCCAATTCCAGTCTGGTGTGAGATTTTGGCTTTTCCTGTTCTGGTTCTGATAACTTTGCCTTGTACCATATACATTATTGCTTTCCTTAGATGGTCAAATTGAGTATTGATTAGTAATCTCAATTCAAATAATTTTCCCAATCATGTAAATGAACACACTGTTAGTTCCACTCTAATTTCTGAATAACTATAGTTTATAGACTATTTTCTCCTGTAGTTTCTCTTTGTACTTGCCTTCTTTCTCTAAATAGCTGGGCATTTGCACTATACACGCTAAATGAATTTCTGCATCTGTTTTAATAACTTGATTACTGAACTTTGGCCGATGTAAGAAAATCTGGATTGTATATCAGAGAGTTTTACTACTATGCAGGATCAAGTGTATATCCTGTTTCTGTTACCTAGATTTATCTCATCGACTATAATCTTGCTACTTTGTGTAATGTTTGCGTTAATGGGTTTCTTTCATTTCCTTTTCTGAAGGTATTTTGCATTTATTGTGATCTTTTACTTCAACCAGTATAAATTTGGTCAATGAAACTTAATTTTTCTTCCATTGTTTATTATGACATTATTTAGGAAAATTTTCCAAGTGCAGGAGGAAGCAAAGGCTGTGGGTCAACTTCGCCATGAGAGATTGGTAAATTTGATAGGATGCTGTTGTGAAGGTGATGAGCGTTTGCTTGTGGCTGAATATATGCCAAATGACACTCTAGCAAAGCATCTTTTCCATTGTATGTATCTCTTGAACTTAAGAACATTTGTTTGATACACAATATATGCTATAGAAAGGAAGAAAAAGAAATGCGATGCTTGTAGGATATTGGCAATCTCAAGGTGAGGATGGAGGTGTCTTAGATTCATAATTTGCAATGAAAGCATATATGAAACTATTTCTTACTTAGAAATTGAATGTGGAACTTAGGTCGCCCTTGTGAACAAGGAACCAAAAAAGATGAGAAATAGAGAAATTTGGCCTACTGGAAGAGTATGTAATGAATGCTCTTGGTTGTAAATCGTTTAATAAATATATAAATCTTGTTCTTCTCATATAATTTTAGTTGACTGGGTATTATATGATTTAAAACCAGTGATACATTCACAGGGTTAGGGTATAAGAATCAGTCATTGAAAGTCCCCATATATAAAATAAGATGACAGCAAATAATCACTAGTGTGTAACTTTTCACCTGAACACAACAGAGAGACTTATTATAGATAAAGTGAAGAGATGCAACATATTTAGCAATGAATATGAAATACAAAGAGTCTTTGCTTGTAGGCATTTCATTCGCAAACTGAGATGATTATGTAGGGCATGAGTTAATATTCTTTGCCATATGGCTCTATTGATTGAATCACTTCTCACTTCAGCCCTAAGATGCCAGTTGGACAAGGATAGTCATATGAAAAACATCCTAGTGCCAGCTAAGCAGTGAAAGATCTTAAATGAAATTTAGAAAAGTTGGTTTGTAGTAAACCCAACGTGTCAATAATGCATGTTGTATCTAATTGTTCTTTTTTTGAGCTATGGCTTATTACTATTACTTATTCAGAATCTAAACTATGTTGAATACTATCATGACACTTATGCCAAGATTGATCAAGTATTTGCTCCTTAGAAGTCATACATATGGACAATCCAGAAAACCTTCATAACAATATATCTAGCCGTGGAAATTGGAGATGACAAAAAATTCGATATGTCAACATCACAAGGGAATTGTTATTAGCTTATGTTGAACTGCATGTTCAATGAAATTTATTTTCTTAGATTAAAAGTAACATAAATTAGCCTGGTTTTGGACTTTTGACTCTCCTCCCAAAGAATATAGATTAGAGTAGTACAGAGGTGAAACTGAGACCTGAAACTCATAGCTGGCCACTTGAACAAATTGCCATTTGACTACATGCCCATTTCCTTTTTTGCTTATAACTGCATATGTGTTCTTGGTAGCTTTACAAGTCTTTTGGATCTTAGTTCTCTTGGCACCAAGAGGTCTTTATGGCATATGCTATTTTCTAGATTGACAGATTTTTAATAGTGCAACTATGTTTTATGTTCTGTTTCACTATGATTGGGTGCAGTTTATGCATGGTGGGAAGACCCATGTTTTCACTCTTTCAAGTTTCAATTGGTTTGATTACAATAAGAGCAAACACAGTTCAATTCTCTGACCATTGGGAGCAAAGCTGCTTTATTAGAAATTGAATATATTTCATCTTGTCAATTTTCTTCCTATTACAAGCCTACTGGTTTGTTTGGTCGTTGAAATATATCATAGGTTTTAGTTTTGTTTGTATTTGTTTTCAAGTTCTCATCTTATAATCATTTTGAGGTCTTGAATGGTGTTGTAGAGGTGCAGAGCAAAGCCACTAAATGAAATCTAGTTTTTGCAAACTTTCTTGTTTCTACAATTTTATTTCTTCTTTTGCATGCATGATAAACTTTAATGAAGTTCACATCTTCTAATGATTTTGATATCTTCAATGGTGTAGGGGAGGTGCAGCCTATGCAGTGGGCAATGCGCTTAAGGGTTGCGCTTCACTTGGCACAGGCATTAGAATATTGTAGCAGCAAAGGAAGGGCTCTCTATCATGACCTTAATGCTTATAGAGTTCTGTTTGACCAGGCAATCATTTCTCATAACTTTATGAAAACATTAATGTTTCATCTTTTTCCCCTATTGATTCCAGTGGTTTTAGTTTCTTATTGACACTTGTAGCTTGGCAGGATGGCAATCCCAGGCTTTCATGCTTTGGCCTGATGAAGAACAGTAGAGATGGGAAAAGTTACAGCACAAATTTGGCTTTCACTCCTCCAGAGTACCTGAGAACTGGTATGTTGGTCTGTTGCTAATTTGTCTTCTGATACATCTGTCTTCTTGTTTGATGTTGGACTCCATGCTTTATAGTTTTTTGTGGTGCATGGAATAGGATTTGGTTACCTTTACTACTAAAGCTGATGTTGAGGTATATTGTCAACTTGCATTGGGATTACTTTCGTTCTTAAATAATCAGCATATGTTGTGCAGATGACACTGTGTTGCTTCATTAGAAGTGTATTGTCCATAATGAGAGCTATTTTCCAGTGTTCCATGTGGATGTGCTCCCTAGGGTGGGGTGCGCACCCCCTTGCTTCCCACGCTCTGGAGGTGGGGGGGACCTCAGGAAACGTTTCCCTATGCCCACCTTTTGGGAAATGCAGGGAAACACATGGGGAAATGTGTCCCCAGTGTGGAGAGTGCGTTTCCCAAAAGGGGGGGATCTGGGCGCACCTCCCACCCTGGCCGCCCCCCTTGCCCCCACCCCTCTCGTTTTTTTGTCCAACAACCCTTTAAGACAAAACAAAGATAGGGAATTGAGTTTTTCTGACCTTGGTAATCAATGCTAATGAGGTAAAAGGATAGAAAAGGTAAGATAAAGGAGTTGAAAAGGACAGAAAAGGTAAGATAAAGGAGAATGTCAAATTTTACTTAAATTGTTAACATTACCATTAATTGTTTCAGGATGTTTGAGAGTGGTTTCAAGTTCCAACCTCATTGGACTTCATATGGAGAAGGTAGAATTTCATATCCCATTCAAAATTCAGCAGACTGAACAGTTTTCAGGCAAGATTGTAGCGTTTCCACTGGATTCTATCGTGTATGAGGGTATGGGATTGGCATTAGTCAATACCAGCAAGCTATGGGATTTTGCATCATGTAATCATCTATGAGAGTTAATATAGACATGGGACCCATATGCTAGGGACCCTAATGTACCCCTGGGGCCTCTCCCCATGAATTTCCCTAAAATTTGGGGGTGGCTTCCACACATCCCCCATGTACGTTTTCCTGCTCCTGCACTCCCCTGTCCTGAAAACTTGGTGTAACATAGCTATTTACACTGAATGCGGTGCAATGGTCAGGAGATTTGCAAAACTGCCAGAGAAAATAAGTAAACTATCAGAGGGAAGGGAGAGTCCCATAATATGTTATTACCTGGAATTTCCTTTCCTGCAAAGAGTAAATGAGTCTGGATAACCAATTGGTAAAGAGTCAATGCCCCCTAACTCTTAATTTGTCTCACTTTGGGTTGGTGCTCTGCCAACCACAGGGAGGCTTCTCTAAAAGGTTTGCTCTGATGATCTGAAAGGGTAAGTATGCCCTAAGACTGATGAAAATACGCTGCTGTTCTAAATAAAATCAGATATGAACGAGCAAGTATATAAGCAGGCAGCAAGCACACGAATCCAGAAAGTGAATATAGATGCTAAACACACTGAGTGTGAACTTAAATCAGCAATGATATACTGCTGTTCTGCGCTGAAAAGTTCAAAAACAGCAAGTGAAAATCACTCAAAACACTAGAAAATATTTTAAAAGATGAGAATTAAATGCTAGATGCAAGTATGCATGCAAATTGATGAAAGTTCACTATAGTAACCTCCTATTTCTGTGTGAAAATTTAAAAACCAGCAAGGAAAACTTGTTTATTTTTGACAGAGCTATAAATAAAATGCAGCTAAGTGATCCTAAATGCACAGAAATTGATACACAACTATAATATGTTCTTAAATCTGTGGAAAAACATGCAGACCAGCAAGGTATTTAAGGTTAAACAGTGCAGAAAACACCTTGGAACAACCTTGAAAGTTGAGCTCAAGTACTCTCTTTGCAATCTAGTCCAAAATAACCAAGGGTGTAAAATATCTAGTAAGTTTGCTTTTTAAAGTAATTAAAACATGTAAATTAAATGTCCGATGCCTTGTATGAAGTTATGAATGAGTGATAGAAAGCAAGTAGGGCAAACAAAAACTATTTGTATCCTACAAGCTCAAATTTCTATGAAGATTGCAATAAAAGCAAGTAAGAGCCTATACTAGAAGATAGAAAATTCTCACACACTTTGAATACGAATATGGTCACCAAAAGTCTAACTAATAGGTCTTTGTTGCCAAGGATTGCGTCTTGGACAAGTGGAAACACACCAATTCTTTTAAGGATCCCGGGGGAGCCAAGATTCTTTAACTTCCCCACATGAAATGTGATACAATCACGATATTGACTCTGAAGTCATCTAGCCAGTGCGTATGCTCTAACATTAGTTCTCAATCACAAACTCTCTAGGAGACCAGTGGAAAAAAGGAGGGGGAAAGAAGTAAAGCATTGATGGTCTTCATCTCTTGCTTGTACAATCATTTATAGGGAATAAGAGAGATAAGAATAGAGATGGATCAAGAATAGATGGATCTAAACCTAGTACATGCTCAAAGATAGCAGAAATCTCAACAACCTAAAATAAATTCCAAGTAGCTTCCCAAGTGAAGCACTCCATCTCAAGAGGGGAAGTTTGCTTATGTGTATGCTAGAGATAGCTCCAAAAGGTGTGTCCTCCTCCTAGGAATATACCAAAGATGAAGATAGAAGATTGCCCTACCAGAAAATAGATGATGAAGGTGCTAGGAAACATCCAAAAATATGCCGTATTCTGTCAAGAATAGATCTTGGATAAAAATAGCGCTAGGATCCTCACACTATAGAGCCAATAAGGCACCTCCATGCATGAGTCAAAGGTCAAACCTCATCCACAAAGTGGGGTGTACTTCCCTAGGCTAATAATAGGCATGATCACACCCACATTAAGTGAAGGAGAAACTTCTTCATGCGGTGTGCCCTAGGTGTCTTTGAATAGGTCTCCAAAAATAGTAATGATCCTGAATTGAAAGTCAACTCCAATGAACTAAAGTGCAAGTGAAGTGGACTGGTGAGAAATCGAAGTGAAGTGGATGGCCAAATATAGCAAGTAAACCGCAAGGCAGTACACATTTCTCTAGGCCAAATAGACATGTTGATGCTCACAAAAGGTTGATGAAGCTTTCTCTTCCTCATGTGGTGTGCCTTAGGTCTAGGCCAAAAATCAATATACATTAAGTGTTGACCAAAGCAAATGGAACCTTCCAGGCCAGTGCACCCTAGGCCTCTAGGAATAGAAAGTCTCCAAGGCAAGTGAACTTCAGAAATAACAATACTCCTGAACTAAAAATTAACTCAAGTGAAACTCAAATGGATTGGGGTAGTGGACTACATGATGACTGAAAATAAAAGTCCCACCTCAAGTAGTCCGCTCCATCTCTTGGCCATAAATACAACAGGTGAATGTGTCAATGTATAAGAAGCTTCCTCCCTAAGTGGGGCACCCACTTTCTCCTAGAATCACAACATACATGAATTTAACTAAACTGAAGTGAAAATGAAGTCAACTGGAATTGAACTTCCCTCGTCTTCCACTGCTATGTCAACTCTAGAACTAGTAGCCCAAGTAAGGTGCACTGAGCCAAAACCGGATCGAGTAGTGCCCACCATGGAAGCTTCTAGAATCCTCTGATCAGTGATTTGCTTTACAAGAAATCTTCAAACTGAGACAAACCTACAAAAATTGACCAAAAAAATAAATTCTCAGAATGACTTGAAAGCTGACCCCTATGCTGTATGCAACATTGGGTCTATGACCAAATCCCGAAAACCCTGAGGCCAAAAATAGACCAAAATATCAGTGTCTCTGATTGCTCAAATTTACTCCCCAAGCTGTGCTCAATATTGGGCATCCAAAAATGTGATTATCTTCATAAGGGCTGAAATTCTAGTTTAGACCAAGGTTTGACCAGTGTTGACCGAGTTCTTGGTCACCTCGGAATGCCACCAATATGGAATCATACTCTTATCTCCCAAAAGTGTATCCAATCTACAATCAGATTTCAAGAAAGATAAAATTTCTCTAAATACAAAATTTTCAAGGCCGGGAATCTTGAAAATTGAAAGTGCCCTTATGGAGAACTATCAAATGAGTGCCCAAAATTGTCATCAGCTGCTGAAAAAGGCCAAGTTTTTAAAAATAGAAACTTTCTAAAAGTAACCAATTCAAATATCTGAGAATTCCCATCTGACTATCTTCATCCTCCCATGCATCCTGCAAAAGTTTCATCCCAATCGCATTTATGGGGCCACCTACTAAAAATAGATCTGGACGAACCTGCTAAAAATAGCACTGAATATGCTGAAAATCTGTCCATCTGTGCATTCAAATGAGCTTGGTATGTCCTTTGAATGTACCTGCTGTGAACCACCTGCCGAGAGCCTGTCCAATCCTTCATCCCGAACAATAAAAGATCTGCAATCATGTGCTAAGTCTGATTTTAGGTTGCCAAGAACCTGTCCAATCCTTCACCTCGAGCAATAAAAGATCTGAGATCATTTGCTAAGTCTGATTTTATCAGTCATGAATTGTTGATGCCGAATGGTAAACTCTGTGATGCTGAGTTCACTCTTTAGTGCATCCATGAACCGTCAATGCTGAATTGTGAAGCTTGTAATGTTGAGTTCACCCTGTAGTGTATCCACAAACTGTTGATGCTGAATTATGAACTTTTAACAAGTCCATCCTGTAATGTATCCATGAACCATCACTGTTGGATCACCAGTATGGATTTTGAAGAAATTCATTTTGGGTGTTAACTGTAACAATTTAGCTGTTATTAATGAGACAGAATATTTCTGAATATTGATATTTGATTGATAAATGATAAAAAGATGATTACAATACCCTTGTGACGGTTTGCTATATAGCATTGACTGGTCACGAGGTGAGGAGGTACGTGCCTCTTTGATGAAGAGGTACGTGCCTCTTGATTTAATTAAACAATTATTTATTATTTATTATTATTATTATTATTATGTTCGTAACATTGCCACCCGCTTAAGATTTTGTTTTGTCCTCAAAACAAGGGTAGTGATGAGTATTGTCGGAGGAAATATTTTGACTCCCATGATGAATCTTCTTCTAGAAGGTTTTTCCATTTGATGAGATATTCTTTAATGGTTCTGGAACGTAACACGTTTTCCTTAGTGGCAAGAATACCTTCTGGTTCTAAAATAATTCTTCCTTCGTCATCGAATTCAGGGATTTTTGTTTGCACTAGTTGAGCTTGCCTAAGCACTTTCTTGAGACATGAGACGTGGAAGACATTGTGGATGCAACAATTATCTGGCAATTCCAATCCACAAGCGACTTTGCTAATCTTTTTGTTAATTTGAAAGGGTCCATAGAATTTTGGAGCCAATTTGTTCTTCCCTTGTTGCTTAAGGGATAATTGTTTGTAGGGTTGAAGTCGTACAAACACCCAATCGCCTTCTTCAAATTCTCTTTCTGACCTATGTTGGTCTGCTAGTTGTTTCATTCGATTACGAGCTATTGCTAGGTTTTCTTTTAATATTTGGACGATTTTCTGTTCTTCCTCTAGCTTATTCCTTACTGCTTGGAGCCTTGGACCTTAGTATTAATTAGTGCAGACTCTTTCCATTTAGGTGGTTCATAACGATATAAGGCTTGGAAAGGAGTCATTTTAGCGGAAGTGTGATATGTAGAGTTATACCACCATTTGGCTAAATGTAACCATTGAGACGGTTTATTTTGCTTATCTGTCACAAAACACCGTAGGTAAGTTTCTAAGCATTTATTTACAATTTCTGTTTGACCATCTGTTTGTGGATGGTAGGCAGAGCTCATATTAAGGGATATTCTTGTTTGTTTGCAAAAATCTCTCCAAAAATTCTCTTTAAATTTTGCATCCCTATCGCTGACAATAATCTTTGGAAATCCATGCAATTTATAAATGTTTTTGCAAAAAATATCTACGATTTGCTTTGTTGAGTCAATTTTCCTTACTGCCATGAAATGTGCATATTTGGTTAATCTGTCAACCACAACAAAAAAATTATCCTTCCCATTAGACGTGGGTAGGCCTTCAATGAAATCCATTGAGATCTCTTCCCATTTTTGGTTAGGAATATGTAGGGGATGAAGTAATCTTGGAGTCATAACATTTTCATTTTTGTTCCTTTGACATTTCACATTCGACAACAAATTTTTGAATATCCTTATTCATTCATTTCCAATAGAATGATTGTCGTGCATTATAGTAGGTTTTGAAAAAACCCACATGTCTTGATGCTTGGGAGTTTTGTGTCTCCTTTAAGACTTTCATTTTGAATTTTGAAGATGGAATTATATAGATTCTCTCCTTATACCATAAAATGTTATTTTTCCATTCAAATTTGGGATTTTGGTTCGGATTATTGATTATTTAGTTGGATTCAAGGTCTTTGGCATATTCGACTCGGATCTCATCTAACCAATCAATAATCACTACTGTTGTTGCATATGCTCTTACTTCCTCCTCTTTTCGTGATAGTGCATCAACAACTACATTGTCTTTCCCTTTTTTGTGTATTATTTCCATATCAAAGGTAGAAAGTTTCTCCATCCACTTTTGTTGTTTTGTGGACAAAGTTTTTTGTCTTAGCAAGTATGGAAGACTATTGTGATCAATATGTATTGAAAATCCGCTTCCTAAGAGAAATTGCCGCCACTTAGCTAATGCATGCATAATGACTAACATTTCCTTATTATAGGTAGATTTTAATTCTTCCCTTCTGTTGAGCTTTCGACTTTCAAATGCTATTGGGTGGCCATCTTGCATTAATATTGCTCCTATTCCAATTCTTGATGCATCACACTCTACTACAAAGGGTTTTGTAAAATCTAGTGTTGCTAACACAAGTGTAGATGACATAACCCTTTTTAATGTTTCAAAACATTCTTCTGCATTGTTATCCCATTTGAATGAATTTTTCTTTAATAAGTTTGACAACGGTGTTGTCAAATGAACGTAGTTCTTGATAAATCTTTGATAATAACCTGTTAATCCAAGGAATCCCCTTAGTTTTGATATGTTCTTTGGTTTGGGCCATTTCGTGATTGCCTTGATTTTATCAGGGTCCACCTTGACTCCTTCTCGGGATATGACATGACCAAGGTATTCTATTTCTTCTTTACCAAATGAACATTTGGATAGTTTTGCATAGAACTGATTTTTCTCTAAGAGAGAAAGAACCTGCTCTAAATGCTTCATATGTTCCTTCAAAGTTTTACTGTAAATAAGAATAACATCAAAGAGTTGATTTATAGTTGCTTGGAAGGTAGCTGGGGCATTGGTTAACCCGAACGTTATGCCTTTAAACTCATAGTGACCTTCGTGTGATTGAAAAGCAGTTTTTGGTACATCCTCTAATCTTACTTGGATTTGGTAGTACCGTGATCTTAGATCCAATTTTGAGAAGTACTTAGCTCCATGGAGTTCGTCTAGCAACTCATCTATGAAGGGTATAAGAAATTTGTTTTTTATAGTTTTTTTTATTTAACCCTTGATAGTCTATACATAGTCTGAAAGATCCATCTTTTTTTCTAACTAAGATTACTGGGGCTGCATATGGACTCCTGCTTGTTGTAATAACCCCACATTTTAGTAGGTCTTGGATTAGCCTTTCTATTTCTGTCTTATGATGGTGAGGGTATCGATAGGGTTTGATATTAATTGGAGCTGAATCTAGTTTAACCTCGATTATATGCTCTATCTTTCTTTCAGGTTCTTTCGGGCGACAACTTCATAGGTAGGTCCTGGAATACCTTTTCGTATTTTTGGATTAATGTTTGAATCTTTGGGTGTTGAGATTGGACTATTTTTGTTGTTAATAACTCCATTTGATGACAGTGTGCCATGTAAGCCGATGCTCCTTTTCGAATGAGTTTCTCCATTTGTTGTGATGATATAATTTGGGTGTGGGATGGCTGGAATTCGTATAATTTGTACCGTCTTCCTTCCCATTTGAATTTATAAACTGTTTTTGGTGATTTTCAGAATAGGTCCCTAACGTTTGTAACCATTGAATTCCCAAGATGACGTCTACCCCTCCCAAGGGTATTATGTAGAATCCTATTTCCAATTCGTAATCTTCTATTCGAAGCTTGACCTTGTGACATTTTCCTACTCCATCATTTTTTTTTCCATCTGCAACCATTACTCTTATATTTGTGGCTGGATATACGAATAGGTTTAATTTCCTTGCAACATTTATGTCCATAAAATTGTGGGTGCTCCCTGTATCTACAAGAATGGTGACACTTTCGTTTTTTACATACCCTTTTAGTTTTAATGTTTGCGGTTGAGCTATTCCTGTAATTGCTGCCAAGGATATCTTGGGCATGGCCTCTTTTGGTTTTGTATTAAGGCCATCACCTTCCTCTTCACTTTCGTTATCTGAATTGCTTTCAGATGTGTTTGATTCTTTCTTTGCTTCACAAGTATATAATATTTTACTGTTGCATTTGTGACCAGGCGACCATTTGTCTCCACAATATCGACATTTGCTTTCCCATTTTTTATTTGAATCCTGATGATCGGCTTCACCTTCCCTCAAATGAGGTGGTACATACTTGTTAGACCCGCATGGAGAGTATTTCTTTGTTCTATCATCTGAATATTTATTTAACTTGTCTGGGTCTGTGAATGATGGTTTGTTGAACTTATTTTTTTGTTCTATTAGCCTTGCTGCGTGTCTAGCATCTTCGATAGTTTTGGGATTCCATAGTTTAATTTAATTATAGATGTAATCTTTTAAGCCACATATGGACATTTTGATGAGCTGCTCATCTATGAATCCACATTGCCTTGTTGCTAGGACCTCCCATTCGTGCATATAATCGTTTACGTTTCCCTTCTGTTTGAGATGCACAGACTTGTTATACAGGTTGTCATTCTCTTCGTCATGAAATCTTTTAAGTAGGGTTGTTGTGAAGTTCTTCCAATGGAACTAATGGGCATCACATTTCCTGGACCCCCAAAGGTACCAATCATAAGCTTCTCCTTCTAGACTGTTGGAGGCAGTCATTACCTTCTCTCGTTCACCTAGTGGGGGGTTTGCTTCAAAAATTCCGTCCATTTTGTTTATCCAAACAACAACTCCTCTATGGTCCTTGCTGTCATACTTTGGTAACTCCTTTTTAAATTTCTGGTAATCTCTGTCTTGGAATCTGGGTGTGTGCATATTTCTCGAAAAATTTTCATCTGGAATTTCCTGGTTTCCTTGATTTTCTGAATGTATTTTTGGTATTTCCGGACTTAGTGGTGGTCTTCGATAAGCTAAGGGTTCTGCGAATAAGGAATCGACACGTTTCGTTAATTGTTCAATTTTTTTACTATGTTCATCAAGTCTTCTTTTTATTTCACTTTTATCATTTTCGGAGAGCACCAATAATCTTTCGCCTTGTTGTATTAACCGATCAATTTTGCTGTTAGTCTCTAGTAATTTGTCGATTTTTTCACTCGTGTCTTTTTGCGTTTTTTCCACATTGTTGAGCTGGTATCTTACACCATTGACATCATCTCTAGATTTCTTTGTCTGCTTTTAGTTTATCATTGTTAACCATTTTGTTGTAAAGTTCTTTTCAAATAGACCTCCTTTTTTATGTTATATAATATATATATTATAATATATAATAATATATATATTATAATATATAATAATAATTTATTGGATTATGAAAAGTTGCACGAAGGGTTACGATGGTTGGGGATGGGTGTTAAATCATGACAATAGGGGTTGGGAAGTGATGTGAAGATCGAGAGCGGAGGATGGAAGACAGGGGTGGATGGAACGGGAGCTGTCGGGGGGATAGGTGTCGGACGCCGGACGAGAGCTGTTGGGTGACGATGGCGGACAAGACAGGAGTTGTCGGGGAAGTCTGCGGGGAGTGTGGTCAGGGGTCTGCAGGGTTGCAGTGTCTATGGTGGGGCTCAGGGGGGTTGTCAAGGCGAGGGTCTGAGACCAGGGGTGCGAGTTACGGGGTTTATGGGGAACGCGGGTTAGAACAGGAACAGGGTGGAAGCTAGGAATAGGAGCAGGAATAGGAATAGGGAACTGGTTAGGAATATGAACCGGGTGCGGAAATAGGAACGTGGGGTTGTGTGCGAGGTGGGAAAATGAGACGAGGTTGAGACAAAAACAGGGATAGGCGTGCGAATTTAATAGTGGAAGCTAGATCAGAACAAAGGCTCTGATACCATTGTAACAATTTAGTTGTTATTAATGAGACAAAATATGATTACAATACCCTCATGACGGTTTGCTTTATATCGTTGATTGGTCACGAGGTGAGGAGGTACATGCCTCTTTGATGAAGAGGTATGTGCCTCTTGATTTAATTAAATGTTATTTATTATTATTATTATTATGTTCGTAACATTAACAGTATGTAGGCTTGACTATTATTGCAAGGATGTTTCAAAGATTTGGGCATTTACTAGATAAACATTCATTTGGCTTGAATGCCAGTCTTATGATTGCCGTCTTCATAATTTGCTTGGTGAAATTCTTGAGATGAATAACAAAAAGTTCACATGCCTCTTTGATGAAGAGGTATGTGCCTCTTGATTTAATTAAATGTTATTTATTATTATTATTATTATGTTCGTAACATTAACAGTATGTAGGCTTGACTATTATTGCAAGGATGTTTCAAAGATTTGGGCATTTACTAGATAAACATTCATTTGGCTTGAATGCCAGTCTTATGATTGCCGTCTTCATAATTTGCTTGGTGAAATTCTTGAGATGAATAACAAAAAGTTCACATGCCTCTTTGATGAAGAGGTATGTGCCTCTTGATTTAATTAAATGTTATTTATTATTATTATTATTATGTTCGTAACATTAACAGTATGTAGGCTTGACTATTATTGCAAGGATGTTTCAAAGATCTGGGCATTTACTAGATAAACATTCATTTGGCTTGAATGCCAGTCTTATGATTGTCGTCTTCATAATTTGCTTGGTGAAATTCTTGAGATGAATAACATCAAGTTCACACAACTTATGTAAGGTACCATATATATCAGTGTACATTGTAATCAAAGGAGCAATTTAAACTTGATGAAGATCTGGCAGAATGTAATATAACCGACTCCGGAGTATTACAATTATTAGTGACTGGGCATGGCCCTTAGTTGTGCCCCTCCTTTTCACTTGTATATACATCCATATGTTATTTACTCTATTTCATCTCTGCTTCTATTTACTTTTATTCTTTTGTCTAGTAATCATTTCCTTCTCAACCATTGCCCATCTCCCTATAAAAGTAAATACAAGAGATGTACATGGGGTGTTTATCTGCATATGCATTTGGGAACCATAGCTAATCCTTTCTTATCTCATTGTATCAGCTGCTGCCATTAAACTCATGAACTTCCCTTTCACTTCAATGCTTGTGTGTTTGCAAATTTTGCAGTATGCATAAGTTGAAATAGAGTGTTCAAAGATAGCTGGAATAATAATAATAAATGGAGCTGGTACATTCCAACCAATTTCCAAAAAAGAGATGCTACTACAAAACTGAAATTAAGTTGTTGCGAAAACCCTACTGGCATCCTTGTGAAAATTTGAAAATAATAGAATACTGAATATGCAAACATTTGGCAGTAATAACACCACCTAGAAACAAATACAGCTGCATAAGCATGCTTTCAACTACATAGCAGATATCAATCATACTTAGTGTAACGTTCCTAGCCACCTAGGCTGGGACACGCCACACAAAACTCTCCCTTTTTATAGCTCTGATACCATAATGTAACGTTCACCAACCCAACCGAGGGACATTACGGTGCGGAATACACAAAAACAAAATTTATTCTTACTAAATCAGTTCATTTTATAGATAACTCATTTCTTGTAGCTTACAACTACAAATTTAAAATAGATTTAGCTACTGTCTATAACCATAAAACATATGCATCTAAAACATGCTAATAATCAACATGAAATGCAACTAAACTGCTCATTACAACAACATATAAGTCATTCTCATTTACGCAGAGTTCATGGCACATGCACAACAATAACACATGTAAATAACTCAACAACAAGATAAAACATTTATCTTAAAAAAGAATTGTGCAACTAGCTGCTTGGGACGGACGTTCCACCCAACCGTAGACTAACTATTCCAAATGTCAACAGCCAGTCACCCCCGAGCTGACCTGCACAACCCAAGGAATGCATCGTTCGTTTATCAGGGATAACCCAAGGGATGTACCATCCATTTATCAGGATTTCCCAAGGAATGTGCCATTCGTTTATCAGGGTTTCTCTGGCACAAGTAACTAGGAATCTCTTAGCTGGGAACTCAAGGGAACTTGCTGCTAGGAGAACTACCAGCAAACCAACAACAAACACTTGGTTGTTACAATGCAACTCACTCTGGAGTTCACTCTTCGCAACTCACTCTGGAGTTCACTCTTCATGCTTGACAACCTGGCTCTTCCATCTTCAATGCCAAAATGCTCCAAATACATTCTGCTTGCTCTAGAATTTGCCCTCCATGGCTCCATCAGCTTCAAGATCTAATTCTTTCTCTCCCCTTGCTTCCCATGCACAAACTTTACTAACTAAAACTGTTGTCCCAACCCATTCGAATTACCTCTCTTTGGCTTGCCTTTCTTGACTCACACTCTTCCCCAAGTTGATTGTACTCAACCCCCATGTGCCCAATAAATTTGGGATGTGACCACTCGCACCCACCCTCTTACATGTATTTAATGATTGGCTTTGGGAACACTCCATCAGAAATTGGAAGGTTCATATACAATTAGCAAATTTAGGAAAATGGGTTAAATTAATATACATGGGTATTTCCCCCCTTGGACCCCTCT
>ML784535.1:419295-433653 GCA_009831015.1 Picea engelmannii | reverse complement strand
TAGAAAATGGTTGTTTAATAAGAAGTTTAATGCACAAGGAAAAGTGGAGAAATACAAATCTCGATTAGTAGCAAAAGGTTATTCCCAAGTAGAGGGAATTGACTTTGGTGAGATTTTTTCTCCTGTTGCTAAGTTAACTTCTATTATATTTCTTTTATCTATTGCTGATGCTTTTGAAATTGAAGTGGAACAGATGGATGTGAAGACATCATTCCTACATGGGGATCTGGTAGAAGAAATCTACATGAAGCAGCCAGAAGGCTTTGTAGTGAAGGGAAAGAAAGAGCTAGTCTGTAAGCTAAAGAAGTTACTATATGGTTTGAAGCAATCACCTAGGATGTGGTACCAAAAGTTTGACACATACATCCTTGGATTGGGATTTGTAAGAAGCATGGATGATCACTGTGTATATTCCAAGCAGGTTGGTAATCACTTCATTTATGTAGTATTGTATGTTGATGACATGTTCTTGGTAGGAAGTAACATGGATGTTATCAAGGAGGTGAAATCATAGTTATCCTCCAAATTTGACATGAAGGATCTCGGTGTTGCTAACTTCATTATGGGAATAGAGATTAAAAGAGATCGTGCAAACATGAAACTCTGGTTGAATCAGAGAAAATATGTTGAGACGATATTGCAGAGTTTTAATATGCATGGAAGTAAACCAGTCAAGGTTCCTATTCCTATAGGTGTAAAGTTATCTACAGATCTGTGTCGCAAGACACAGGAAGAAGAAGAGGACATGTCCCATGTTCCATATGCTAGTGAAGTTGGTAGTTTGATGTATGCAATGGTCTGTACTGGACCGGACATTGCACATGTAGTGGGAGTTTTGAGCAGGTATATGTCAAAACTAGGGAAGGAGCATTGGACAAAAGTAAAGAGGGTCTTCAGTTATTTGCATGGCACTACCAATTATGGATTGTGCTACCAAGGAAGACTAGGATTGGAAAGAGTGGTGGACATACATGGCTTTGTTGATGCAGACTAGGCTGGAGATCTGGATTGCAGAAGATATACAAGTGGGCATGTGTTTAACCTATTTGGAGGATCAATCAGTTGGATGAACAAACGACAGGCTATAATGGCACTCTCAACTACAGAAGTTGAATACATGGCAGCCACTCATGCAAGCAAGGAAGCAATATGGTTACAAAGATTGTGTTCAGATTGGGTTGGTACAACAAGCAATGAGATTAGATTATGACAGTCAGATTGCAATCTTCCTGGAAAAGAACCCAACTTATCATTCGAAGACAAAGCATATTGATGTTCAATATCACTTTGTGAGAGACATGGTTGAGGAAAAAAAGGTGTTGCTGGAAAAGGTTGACACTTTGAAGAATGTTGCAGATTCATTGACATAGTTTGTGAGCACATAAAATTTCTCTTGGTGTAGAGTAACAATGGGCATTGCTTCCCTGGATTTTTGACTATATAATCCCCTGGACCCCTGGATGCAAAGAAAACAACAAGTGGGAGAATGTTGGGTATGTGTTATATTCTTTTCATGTGTGTGTGTGGGCGCATCAGATATGACAACTGCGTCTGACAATTCCTCGTAGTAGTGATCTGTTTGTGTCATGTGCGCCAGGTGCTTTCCTAGGGGGGTCCTAGGGGGGGGGTAGGTATGCCCCCCCCCGCTGGTTAAGCACAGTGCCCCAAAATTCTTTTTTGGGTGGTTTTTGCTATTTTCAACGGTTTACTAAAAATAATCTCGGTTTTAGGGATTAGGGTTTTGTTATATATAGAATACCTAAAAACATTGTATATATTGTATAGTGAATGGTGAAATTCTATATAATTAATATAAGAAAGGTTTTCCCGGTTGAGGGTTTCCGGTATAAATCTCTGTGTACTATGTGAATGAGCCATTGATTAAATTATGTTTTGCTTAAGAATCTATATGCATTGCTTTACTTCATAGGTTTAAAACTTACACTTTTTATGTAACCCTGAATATCCATGAAAATATGATACATAATTGTATGCTTGAATCCGATGCATCTCATAATCTCATGCCAACGGTAGTAATGGAGAAATTGGGGTTAGAAATAACCAAACCATACCATGATCTCTACTCCTTTGATGCTAGGAAATTAAATTGTGATGGACTGATTAAATACATGGTAGTCATGTTGGATCAACTTTGTTTTAAGAGAGTTATGATGGATGTGGTGGTAATTGATGTACCTACGAACTATGGGATGCTGCTATCTAGAACTTGGGCCAGAAAGATGGGAGGTACAATGTGTTGAGGAAAAGATATGAATTGATCTTACTCAAGCATTTTCAAACTTTACTTGGCTAAATCAAAGTAGACAGGAATATCACCCTATTTTCATAGCCAACAAAAATAACATCCTAACTCATGAGTATTAATTACGAGTGCTTAGGCTAGTATTTTATCAACAAAAAGCTTGTTGGAAATTCAGTTTTTATGTGATTTTCTGAATATAACAGTTGTTGAAATAAATGCAAGAACATAAGTAAAGACACCAAGATGATAATCAAGATATATGAGACATAAATAAATCCTTTATTTCATTCCAATTCACCAAAGAGTCATTTTCTTTACAAAATCTCATACATAAATCTTGGACCAAAGTCAAACTTAGACATCCCCGACGAAACATACAAAAGGACCTCTGACAAAAAACCAAAACTAAACTCTAAAAGCTAGATCATCTTGACACATATTGATTCCCACTTGACTCTGCACAATAGCCTTTATCAGTCATAAAAATTAATTCACAAACAGACAAGTCTACATAGACTATCAAAGATAGATCAACACCTCTGAAGAACAAGTGTCTGAATGATTTGATTCAGCCCTGAATATTGTTGTCTACAATAAGACCCTACTATCATAAAAGAGAATTAGGCTGTGATGAATATATGAATGAATGAAAACTGAAATATCTCAACATAAACTCAAAGAACAAACCTTAGCATGCTTCTGCTTCTATCTTCCTCTTACTCCTCCCTTCCTTTTTTCTTTTAACAAATTAGAATTGGTTGAAGAAGTTGAAACAATTCATTATTTAAGTTAATTAAAAGACTCAACTAACTTTAGTTAGGGGGAAAAGTAATAATTATAATAAAGGGTCATAATTAAATAATAACTAGTAGGTGGGACCCCTTGTAACTCCCTTTGGTTCATAACAATCATAATAATCATAACATAACCATTAGTTAAGCAAAAAACACCTCCTTGTGCCTCCCATTAACATATTCACTTTTGGCAATTAAAACTCATGAAATTTGAAATTATTTCAAAATAATACTCATATATCCAAAATAAACATGTTTTCCAAAGATCCATGAAGTCAACTGTCATGAAACAATAGATAACATAAAACTCAAAATCCATATTTCCTAGTTTGCGATGCAACCTTTCCTTGGTTGCTGCTGTCACCTCTTGATTTTCCTGAATTTTCCTTAGGCTATGCAGAGTGTTTAGGATTAATCTCGTTGATCACGTGGGAAAAATCGTCCTTCAAATGCATCCGGGAAGACATGGATTTGTCAGAGTCATTGGAGGGTGAGGAAGGGGCAACAATGGCTTTTCCTTTATCAAGTTCATGCTGGGATTCAGTCTTCAATCTCTTGCTAGCATGGGAGGATTTCACTTGCGAGTGGTTAGGGGCAGCTTGGACACTGGGGGTTCAAAGGTGGAGGAGCAGAAAAAGACAAGTTGGGCCAGCCATGATGTTGGGAGACTGTCGGGTGGACAATCTTCTGCCATCCATCATTTTCAGGGACCTCAGGTTGTAAGGAGACATGAGGAGGTACAAAGATACCAAGGGCTTGTGGGGCTTGGAAGGGAGGCCTTTCAGGCCTATGTTAGACTATCCACCGCCCAATCCAATTAAAGAATCCAACATGAAACAATTGGCCAAGCTCTTCTGAATCAACGTCAAAATGTATGTAGAACCTGGGCCTTCTTGGGCCTTGGTTCCAGTTACCTCTACCTCTATTTCCTCGACCATGGCTTCCTCAACTAAAAAAACTCATCCTGCATGTGTGATCGATTAACAAATAGTATTCTAAATAACCATACATGACAACTCTTAAAAATATGAAATCGATTTGGCTCAGAATGTGTCAGACTCATGCAATCCAATCCATACAAATTTTTTTACTGTTAATCAATGAGCAGGGGGGTGAAACAGGGTCTTGGATATGTGAGGGGTTTTTATTGAGCGAAAATATGATATAATGAAAGGGGAGAAGAAATGGTCATTTCTCAATGACAACAACAAACAACTGTAAAGGGAACCAATAAAACCTCACTACAATCCACCCAAGACACTGCCACTTTCATCCATTTTAACACAGAAATTCTCTTGGCTGTAATCAATCTCAAAACAGGGAGTGAAAAAATGAATATGGGAGGTGAAAGGGTTTGTAATTAGCGGAAAGTGAGATAATGGGAGGGGAGGATAACGATTACTATTCATGAAATTAATCAAGTGATCCATAAAACATTTTGCAGTAAGAATAGATGTACCAACCAACAATCATCATGACCGAATAACAATTACTATGTACTTAATTAGTTCATTGTTCAATAATCAAATATCCAACACAGTGCCATCACAAAACAATAAGTATTCCACATAATTTGTAAGAGGTTACGTTCCCTTCATTCACACACTCTACATTTTATAACAATTTACGAACATTACCCATTTCCGATCTGTAACTATCAAAATCAACCACTGCCCATGCATTTCTTCAATCCACAACTATACTCAAAAGTCATGTTTTCAAAATAATAATGAAGTCACTATTACTGCAATAGATCCCATCAAAATGCAATGATATTCGTTAACATATATATGCAATAACCAAATTTCCACACCTGAAATGACAATTAATAATACAACCAACAACCACCATTTAGACACAAGCTATGCATAGGGTAATTTTCCCAGGAAAATGTAGTTCTGCCACTATAAAATAAAAAAAAATCAATGTGACTTAAAAGTTGGGCCACCTATCCAACATGAATGTCATTAACAACATGCCTGTTTTAACAAGTGATCGATTGCAATAAATAAACATGCTTAAAACTTCTGTGGGTGCCCCTAAGTGTGAAAACCAAGCTATCCATACTACACACAATGCATAGCTAACAAAACTCCACAGTGAAACATTTCCACTTAACACAACAAACACACAGTCATGATAATAACTCAACATATCATGCTGAGTTATTGATTTAATATAATATTGCTTTGATTTAGTCACACCGTGATTGACCATGTTGTGTACACTCAGGCTTATTAAATCAACAAACACAAAGATGTAGTGGATAAAATTTCTACATTCGTCCAGTTGACTAGTCATTCCGACCCAAAGAAAACCATAGTTACAGTGACCATTATCTATTTTGCAACCACACAACGCGACATGAGAAACGTCAAGCATTTTCACCAATGATAGCTAAACATTCAAATAATCATCAGTGCAAAAACCAGTGATTATGTATCTACCAAACAACTCATCACTATCTTAAAACTCAACAACCTAACAAGTTGTAACAAGGACGCATACCCACACATCCAATCGAATCGGGGCAAAGACCCTTCCCGTTAACAACACTAAGCTATCGACATAAGGAGAGTAATTGTGTTCTTTAAAAGTGCAACTAGTAAAATAGGGTTTACCACCATTATAACCAAGCTAGTGACTATATACCAACCAACACGACTTTCATATGACCAAATGGGTAAGCCCTTTATCAAAATCATCGACAATTAGACAACCATCCAATCAAAAACCAAGTCGTAAATGACAAGTCAAGCTAGTATTCTTAAAAAATTTCCCGAGTGCAGGGCCAAGGTTGTTCAGTAGTCAACACGGAGAGAGAAGAGCCACACTTTGTAATGGAAAAACCCCCAAAGCCACGATGTATTCAGGACGAACCACAACTCGTTCGTGGTCGGGAACAAATCTATGACAGGGCCATAACTGAAAAGTAGGGCTCTAGTTTGGCCTAGAAAAGGTTATTTAATGCATGTAGGGTATAACCCTCATTCTCTTCGGTCAACAATCACAACACAGAGGCAAAGACAGGGACGAGGTGTTAGAAAAACAGGACCGCGTAGCAATAAAATAAAACAAATGCGGAAACAAAACACAAAAGATACAAAATACAATAGAGACACAGATTTACATGGTTCAGCTAGTGTGGTCTATGTCCACCAGAGAAATTGGCAGGTCCTTCCTTTATTATTATCCAACATATGAAGGGATACAACCTACAACAAATCCATTGTAACTTCCTCTTCTTTCTCTCACAGTCTCCTATCTCATAATACAATATTCACCATAAACCATAGCCGCAATACATTTCCCTCATAAAAGAGGGTTGCCTTCTAGGGAAAAAAACCCTAACATAATCTCTATCATTAGATATGCGACCTTATAATGAACGGTCCATATTTACAATGAAATTGCAATATACATTTACAAGGCAATTTTTCCTTCGTGGGCTTCGCCCCTGAACCCCGGTTGGGGGCCCTCTTGCCCCTAGACCCCCCAGCCGGGGGGATATCCCCCCCTATGCAATCCCCCACATGGAAGAGTGTACATACTTCTGCGGTGTAAATACTTCATGGGGTATAAACACGGCTGAACATAAAAGACCTCTGAATCAGGAAGATAACCAGGCTCCACAACTAACACGAGGAATAACAAGAACCTTTTTTCATGACCCTTGGTGGTGCAATCAACTAATGCCGAAGTGAAGAAAACATACTGATGCAAAAAACCTTCGAATATTAAACCCATGAAATTTAGAGACTGGATTAGTGACAATGCGTGAAGATATCTATCCACCCAAGACTAAAAAAAAACCCTCCAACCAAACAACAGTGATAACAAAGAACTATCACCCTTGACGAACTCAAAAATGTTACAGGAAGAACCATTCACTCTTCATTTCCAGAACCCAAATTTCACACAGTTGCAACACTTAGGAAAACAAAAAACCATACACCCGAGCTAGTAATCATTTCATATCCAGAGAAAAATCATGATGGCCAAAACAAAGACATACCTGTAATCAAATTCCTTAAAATGAGAGTTGGTCGAGCAATTCCTCCTTGCTAAATTTTCGGAGCATAACCACAACAACAAGATCGAACAATAGCCCGACTAGGGTGGTGGCCAATGAGAAGAGTAAAGGTGACATGCAATAAATGCACGTTGCCTCCACCCTTATCTCATTAAATCAACAGTACATGCCAAAAACTCTCCATTAACATGATTCATCAAACATGTATCGAAACCATCACCACATTAAAATCCAGTAGCGTAATCACCATATCCCATTTCACATCATATAACTCAAACAAAATTGCATAACTATCAATGTTCACCACCTTATAAAATGAGCCACCGATGTTCAATCTATCCAAATATACCATATGTGGATCGACCACATAATTCAATTAACCATTGTATGACCATTAGCACTATCACCTTGCCAAGTTCACAACCAATATTTCACACCATATGCATATTAAACATGTAATTCAATCACAATTTCATAACCATTTACTTGCTAGCTAGGGCTTAACAATAATCATCAAGTGTTTTCATGCATGTAGTATAGTTAGGATAGCTTTTGAATCTTCCCCTTGCAATTGTTTCTCATTTCTTTTAAGTTATTCACATGTGATGTTGCAGAACTAGGTCCCTTTTCCTTGCATTTGTTATAGTATTTTGTCTCTCTCAAAACTTCCCTTCATGTAATTTTACTAACATGTTTGTTATGCAGGTGTAATGAGAACATACATCAATGACATTAATGGATAACATAGGCTGTAGTAACATAAGGAATCAACCCTTCATAAGATCAATTTATAACCAATAACCACAAGATCTTCATCAACCATGTGAGTCGTGTCGCACATCATCTCAACATCAAAATGAACAGATCTTCTCTCCAATAGTTCAAGGGGTCCCACCTACTAGTATTATTTAGTTTTTATAATAATAGGCTTTAGCAATACTTTGCGGGCAAAACTTCTGTAATATACTAGATATAAAATGCATGCAGAACAAAAATAAAATGCTAGCAATGGCATAATATCAACAATATAACCAGAACATTCACCACAATAACACTGAAATGATATGAGGATAATAACATAAATAACACTTTGAATCTGAAATCAATGTTCACAGGCCTCTTCGAGGGGGAAACCTCCAATTGAGAAGAGCTCTATTACAATAATATCCAAGCTAGGGTTCTCATATCCTTGACTCCTATTTATACTAAAAAGAAACATCTAGAGGAAGAACCTTCTAGAAGCAAAAGCTTCTATTAGGTATTCTTACATCCGCCTTATTCTATTTTATTGAAAGGCCTTATTAATATTGACCTTTATTACATCCGAATATATTTTTCTATCTATTTGCAGGTTAGGACCCTAACATGTCCGCCCCCTTAAAAACAACCTTATCCTCAAGGCTTGAGATGAGGAAATTGCTGCAGAATGGTAGCTGGTTCCCAAGTGGCGTCTACTGGAGTTGTATCTTTCCACTGGACTAGCACTTACTTGATGGTTCTTTGATGTAGGCGACGCTCACGTTGGTCCAAAACTACTTCTGGCTATAGGCAAATGGATCCTTCTTCAGCTAACTCTGGAAGGTTGGTTTGAATTTGGCACTTATCTCCAATCACCTTCTTTAAGCATGAAACATGAAAAACAAGATGTAGCTTCGAATGGCTGGGCAAAGCTAATTGATAGGCTACTTGTCCCACATGCTTGAGAATGGTATAAGGACCATAAAAATTGGGCACTATCTTCTGACAATGCTTGGCCTTGAGGGAAGTTTGCTTGTAAGGTTGCAGTCGAAGAAACACGTGATCCCCTTCTAAAAATTGACGTTCAGAGTGACCTTGATCTGCTTGTTGATTCATGCGATTTTGTGCCATGACCAAATTCTCTTTGAGGGTACGAATAATAACCTCTCGAGTTGTAAGTGTTAGGTCAACCGCTTGGACCTTTGAGGCACCTGGTAAGTATGAGAGAACTGAAGGTGGCTTCTATCCATATACCGCTTCAAAAGGAGTCATGCGTGTAGCTGTATGGTATGAAGTGTTGTACCACCATTCAGCTAGGGGTAACCATTGAGCCCACTGATTTTTCTTTTCTGAGGAAAAACAACTCAAATATGTTTCCAAACACTTGTTGACAATTTCCATTTGGCCATCAGTTTGGGGATGATAAGCCGTGCTGATATGCAATTTGGTGCCTTGTAACTTGAATAGTTCTTACCAAAAATTTCTTGTGAAAGTTGGGTCATGATCATAAACAATAGAGTGTGGCATGCCATGAAGCTTGAAGACCTGAACCATGAAAATTTGAGCCACCGTGGATGCTATAAATGGGTGTTTAAGGGCGCAAAAATGAGCATACTTGGAAAGGCGATCAACAACCACCATGATGACGGATTTATTTCCCGATTTGGGTAAGCTGGTAATAAAATCTATAGAGATATCCTTCCAAATAGAAGGTGGAATTGGGAGTGGTTGTAGTGTGCTCGGAGATTTTATTGTTTCTCCCTTGTTGTGTTGACACACATCACATTTAGCTACAAAATTACGAATGTCCTATTTCATACCATCCCAGAAAAAGGAACGTTTGACCTTGTCATAGGTTTTGGTGAACCTAGAGTGCCTTGCTATGGGTGTAGCATGAAGCTCAGAAAGTACCATGGATTTAAGATTGGATTGTTTACTTAAATACAAATGGCATTTGTATCGAAGTTCATCATGGAGCCAAGAGTACCCTGGGGAAGCTGGAGCATTGGAATGCAATTGTTGGATCAACTGCAAACTTTTGGGATCTTATAGCCATTCCTGGTGAACGACTTGCAACCAATCTAGTACAATGAATGAAAGAGAAAAAAGGGATATTTCATCTTCATATTTTTGGGAAAGTGCATCCGCAACCACATTGTCTTTTCCTTTCTTGTAAATGATCTCATAATCATATCTAAAGAGTTTAGTCACCCATTTTTGTTGTTCTAGGGAGGAAATGCGTTGTTCCAGAAAATACTTGAGGCTTTGATGGCCTGTCTTAATTTGGAAACGTTTCCCCAATAGATAAGGGCGCCACATATCAATGGAATGCAAAATAGCCAACATTTCCTTCTCATAGATGGATTGTCCCAGATTTCTTTCAGATAGTTTCTTGCTGGTAAAGGCCAAAGGTCAACCCTCTTGCATCAGAACAACACCAATTCCTTTCCCTGAGGCATCACATTCCAACACAAAGGTCTTTGTGAAATCAGGAAGGGTGAGGACTGGAGTGGTGCACATGGACATCTTCAAGGTTTGAAAAGCTTGAGCAACAACTGGAGTCCAAGTGAAAGAATTATTTTTGAGGAGAGTAGTGAGAGGTGTAGCAATCTTCCCATAATTCTTAACAAACATGCGATAATACCCTGTTAAGCCCATAAATCCACGCAAGATCTTAAGAGTCTTTGGGTGAGGCCATTCTTGCATAGCTTCAATCTTTTTAGGATCCACCATGACACCATCTTTTCCAACCAGATGACCCAAGTATTCTACTTCCGAGGCTCTGAAAGAACATTTAGACTGTTTCAGGAAAAGTTGGTGCTGAGAGAGTAGATGGAGAAATCGATCCACATGAGCAAGATGGTCTGTCAAGGTTTTTCTATAGATAAGGATATCATCAAAGAAAACTAAGACAAAATGGAGGAGAAAAGGATGAAAGACATGATTCATGAGGCTTTGGAAGGTGGATGGGGCATTACACAAGCCAAAGGGCATGACCAAAAACTCATAGTGGCCCTCATGATTTCGAAAGGCAGTCTTGGGAATGTCTCCCTCTTTCATACGTATCTAGTGGTAGCCCGAACAAAGATCAAGTTTAGTGAAGAATTGGGCACCACTCAATTCATCCAGGAGCTCATGAATGACAAGAATGGGGAATTTGTCTTTGATGGTAAGTTTTTTGAGGGCATGGAAGTCAGGACACATTCGCCAAGAACCTTCTTTCTTCAGGACCATGACCACAAGAGAAGAGTAGGGGCTCGTACTAGGGTGGATAACACCTGCATTAAGGAGTTCTTGGACCATTTTGTCAATTTATTTTTTTTGGGAAAAGGGGTGACGATATAGACGAATATTGGGAGGAAGGCTTCCGAGTACAAGGGGAATGAAATGATCATGAACACCATAGGAAGGAGGGAGTCCTTGGGGAGTGGAAAAGACCAATTGATGTTTAGAAAGGATGGATTGGAGGTCTTGTGGGACCGAGGCTATCTCCGTTGCTTGTATGGCATGGAGTTGGGCGATAACACTAGAATGAAATTTTTTTAGCAGAACCGAGGCTATCTCTATTGCTTGTATGGCATGGAGTTGGGCGATAACACCATAATGAACTTTTTTGAGAATCTTTTCCATGCAATGGGAACTAATAATCTCAGGTGAACCGACGGTGATTCCTTGAAACTTATATTGGTGGCCCTCCTGGTCGAATTGCATGGTTAAGTCCTTAAAATACATGAGAATGGGACCCAAAGTCCTTAGCCAGTCTGCACCCAACACAATGTCACAACCTCCCATGTTGATAGAAAACATATGGGATTTCAGGTGGTAGTCACCAATTTGGAGACACACATTTTCACAACACCCTCCACATTTCATGGAACCACCATTGACAATCATGATTTGGAAATTATTGATACATGGATGTAGAAATGAGTTTCTTGGGCAATGTGGCGATGAATAAAATTATGGTTGCTGCCACTATCAACCAGAATGATGACCTTTCGATGCTTGATGTAACCGATTATCTTGAGGGTTTTGGGAGTGGAGAAGCCAGTGAGAGCATTGAGGGAAATGACCAGTTCTACTTTGAGAGGGTCTGAGGGAGGGGTTATGTCAGTGGATTCAGGTGACTCAGACACAAAGGGATTTTCTACATCCTCTTCCGAAATATCCTCAGAGATGGCCATAAAAATATTTTGTTCTTTACACTTGTGGCTCGGGAAATATTTGTCATCACAGTTATAACAAAGGCCTTTGAGTTGGAATTCAACCATTTCATCCCTGGTCAATTTTTGGATCTTTAGTGGAGCAGAGGGAGTAGTGGGATTTATTGGTTTAGGGCAAGGGATAAAGGAGGGTTTTCTATTTTGAGAAGATACAACCTGTTGTTCTTCTTTATCTCTTTTAGTAGCCTCCACCCAACTCTTAGGCCGAGCCATGAGGACATGGGTCCGAATCTCATCCTTGAGGCAGCTGATAAAACACTCTCAGAAAAAGGCATCAAGCATGTCCTCTATTCCAAAATCTAGGCACTCAAAGGAAACTATAAAGTCTTCCACTATTCCTAATTGTTTCAACTTTGTCCAATGGCCCAAATGGTTGGTGTCAGTGTCAAAGTGTTCATAAAGCTCTGCCACAAAGTGTGTCCAAGCAATATACCCTTGACGAGAAGTTTTTCTCTATTGCCACCATTGCCAACGTTCTTGATCTAGATGGAGAACACCATATTGGAGCTTGGCCAAGTCATCTATAATGTTCTATAAAGAGAAATAATGTTCCATTTGGGTCACCCAACCAATGGGGTCTGAGCCATCAAATTTGGTCACATCCACCAGCGGAAGGCGTAGGTCACGTTGAAAGTGAGGGTTCTGAAAGTTATGAGAATAAGAGGAATGGTCACCTTTAGTATGTGGAGGTGAGGAAGAGGAAGGGTTATCTGTAGGGATATGCATGTTGGTGTAGAGTGCCGAAAATATTGATTCAAGTTGAGTGGTGAGGTCTTGTTTGATTTCCTCCATTGAGGACTGCATGGTTGTATTGATGGCGGCAACATTGGCATTGAGTTATTTCACTTCTTTTTGGCTCTCGATGAGACCAGATTGCAAGGTGTTGAAGCAATATTCCAAGTCTTGGCTACAGGTATGGGCCATGAGGATGGGGGAATTGAAAAAGGGTGGGCGGGGTAAATTTTTTTTCTGAAAAATGACATGCATGAATTTGATAAGGGAGAAGAGATGAATCCAATGGAATAGGTCTCAAATGATGGTGAAAAAATTTCCAAACTTTTTTTTTTTTTTAACACCTGCGGAGTTATACTTCGGTCTGAAGAATACTGTAGAGAGGAAATGCCCAAATTCTTAACCAGAAAGAAATGTGTATTTACTTGGCAACCTGAAAAAAGTTGCACGACAATAGATCTGCGATAATAGATCTTGTCTGTTTTAATTTTTTTATGTTTCTGTCCCCTAGGGTTAGGTATTCAAGGGTTCTACAGACAAGGGTTTGCCCTATGCTATAGCTCTCTGATATACATGCAGGGTCCAACAGTAGTACTCAGACCAATATCTCAGGGCACTAACTAAGGAGGATAGACTGTACCCTTAGCTGTACTACCTGACTACCCAGGTACTAGAGAGTATCTTCCCGAGTGCTATTCTCAGTGACACTATAACAGTCAAGCAATCGATCGGTTTATCTAAAGAGGGCTTTAGGTAATCTAGGCCAATCCGTACATAGGTGCTATCTGATGCTGTGACTGCTTCTTCCTTGCTGGTTTGACGGGTGCTTCCATTGTATGTTTCATCCTCATAATCATTGAAGCTAGATACATTGTTTACTGGTTCAGTGAGTGGTTCTTCTTCGTTGGTTTCTCGATTGCTGTTTTTTGTTGTTTTGCTTGCGATTCGACCTGTGCTTTTGCATTTCATCGTTTTGGAGTAAGTTTAGATGCCATAGTTTCATTTTGTATTTCTTGTTTTCTGTTCAGTGTTTGTAGTTTGCAAGTAAGAATGTTTTCTTATTTGTAGTTGCATGTTCCTTGTATGTTTCCGGTTCCTTTTCTGCTTCGGTTGCAGTTTCGTAATCATTGGAGATACATATGTTGTTCACTGGGTCGGTGGTTTTTGCTGGTTCATTGGTTCCTGGGTTGCTGGTTCTATTTGTTTTCCTGGGGTTTGTGCTTTGGGGCCATAGGGGTGTAGTTCATCCTCTTCGTGCTTTCTTGCTGGTTTTGTCCTTGCTGGTTTCTTTTCTTTGATTCAGCCTTGCAGGGTTGGGGTGTAACGACGGTGGTTGGAGCTTTTATTTTTTCTTTTTTTTTGGATTGTTATTGTTTTTTTTGGGTGCTTTACGGTGTTCAACCCCTGCACTCACCATTCAATATGTAGTTGTGTTATTTTCCATTTTTGCAGAGGTTGTTATTGTTGGTTGTGGAGCCTGATTATCTTCCTGATGCAGAGGCCCTTTGCTTTCAGCCGTGTCTATACCCCATGAAGTATTTACACCCCAGAAGTATGTACACTCTTCCACATGGG
>ML784535.1:406575-418623 GCA_009831015.1 Picea engelmannii | reverse complement strand
AAGGACCTGGCAATTTCTCTGGTGGACGTAGCCCACACTGGGTGAACCACGTAAATCTGTGTCTCTCTTGTATTGTGTGTCTTCTGTGTTTTGTTTCTGCATTTGTTTTATTTTATTGCTCCGCGGTCCTGTTTTCTAACAGTTATTTGTAATTCTGTGAGATTTTCCTGGTGCTCGAATCCTGCCATGAAATAAAATAGTTGCATACAAAATTGTTGGAGGATTACATGTGAAGTTACAATATCCGTTGTTTTTTGTTGGAATAAAGCATATGTATGAAACCTACATTTATAGACCATGTATGGTCAGATGTGCAGATATGACATGACATGTTCTTTCTCCTCTACATAGACTGGTGTGCGCACGGTACAATTTGTGTTGTTCTTGAGATATGATATGTGAAACAAAGATTCTTCAAGATTATATTTTCATGTCTGGAAGCATGTCTGGGTAGTTTTCCATGGAAAACTGAGAACTTGTATCATGGGCACAACATTCTTTGTAGAGGATAAAGAACATGGTTAAAGGGCATATTTGGATGAATTTCCAGGGAAAATAAGAAATCGTTTAGTTGCGGCCATGCAATTGCGTGATATTTTCTGCCTTGTAATACATTTTGGCCAGGGAAAAAAAAGCTAGATGTTTACAACCATGGATAGAGAAGCGCAAAGGTTCATGTTTCTGCCTTTGTAAACTGTTTGCTGAGTCAATTTTGTTGTATCTACATATTTCTTGTTCTCTAGTGAATACCAACTTCCATTGATGTTCATTGAATTTTGTGGGTTCCCACATTGAAACAAACAAAGTAGCTGGAGAAAAGGAGGGAGTCTTGACTGCATCGAATGAAGATGATATAGAAAGGTGCATGCTTGTACTGTTGTTTCATATTGTGCTGTTTTGTGTTTCATTTATGGTCTGTATATGTGTTAAACTAGTTGTGTGCCTTCCTACATGGTAAGTTATCTTGGTTACATACGTTCCTTCTTGCATACTAAGCTAGTTTATGTTCGTTGTGTTTGCGTTGCATTTTTTCATTTAAAGAAACAAAATCGCTAGACATGATGAAGGACTCTTTGGAGGGTAAATAGACCTTTTTATTTTTCTTTTAGATGTCTTTTTTCATACTAACTTGCCTTCGTCTCGATTGCATCTTCGACATTGCTGCCTTGGAAAAAACAGGTTGCTTGGATAGGGAGATGAATTCTTCTGTGCAACAGCAAAGGGTTCTGTGGTACAATCTTCTAAAAGGTATACCAAGTGTGCCGGTAAATTAAATATAAAAACCGGTTGGGAGCATATAATATTAGAATTGAAAACAATGAATTCGCAGTAATGGGCCTTTCTGTGCTCCTTGTTTCTACTTTTTCCATTTTCTATTATCCCTTTTGTTTTCTAATTCATTTGCTTAGTGTGGTTTCCAAAAATTCCCTTGTGCACCAATTGGTAGACTAACGGATTGACATATGTGGTCCTGCTTCTACCTTATTCCATAGTTACCGACTTTGTCAATTGTGGCTGCTAGGTTGGCAGGTTGAATATTGCTCCCCTGGCTTCCGGGTCCGCGATATATAGATTGGCCATGGTGACCTGCGGTTGCACCCTGTTTACTGTTAAACATTTCTCCAGTTAAAAAATTAAGATGCATACAGTTTTATGGTTATTTGGTCCTTCCGATGGACAATATACAATGCATATATTTGTTTATTCCTGATGTTCATCTGCACATGCTTGCATTAGAAAAAGTTGGACTAGTGAGATGACCATGAGCAGTGAGTCATCCCAGACAACGACAGACCGACAAGGCCAAAGGTAAATATGCATACGTTGTTCTCTTACTATGTTTACTAAAAAAAGTTCATGGGCTATATATTCATCTATGACATGGCGGATATGATGATGCCATTTGCAATACATGGTTTCCAGCTTGCAAGAAGTATCAACAAGTACAAGCAAAATGTAGAACGTGCTGCATGTTCCATAGACCAAGAGGTGTGGTTGTGAAACTATGGCTCCATAGTTCATCAATACTATTCATGTACTTGTAGCACACTACCATTCACTTTAGTTTTCCTATTCAAAAAATGTCATCAGGTCTACAGTTTTGACATCCAAAGTACTGTCAATAGAGGGCTTGAACATCCACCAAACTGGACAACTGTTCGTCAGGGACATAATGGTTGTCTATATCATCTACTTGAACAAATCAAACAAAATTAGATCCATTATGCGTGCTGATATGACAAACAAGGACGCCATGATGACAATCACACTGATTGTTCCTCCACAACTTGTCCAGAAACATGCAAAAAAAGATATTGCCGCGTAATGGGATATCCATTACAAATTTTAATGTATTGCCCAAAACAGTATATGACCGTGGTGATTGCGATCAAATTATTTTGCTCAATGAAACAAGCATTGTGGAAAACATTCCTGCTATTTGTCCAGAATATCACTTCATCCCGGACTCGACTATCATGTAGCTTGCACAGAGCACTGATATTTACCCAATCGGAATGATTGGGTTTGCTGTGACACTGGCAAGAAAATTTGGGTCGCAACACATTCTCCATATAAAGGATAGAGAGTCGAACAATGACAAGGCAATGGTACCGCTTTTCATATTCAATTTTGTTCTTAACTTTCGTGTCTGCATATATGTCAGATAAGTTACACAAATATTGCACTGTTCCATGTTGCAGCTACAATTGTTCGATACGTATTCAGATTTGTTTTCCTCAATGGAACAACAATTGCATAGAGGGCAGATTCCACTTATGTTGTTCAAAAATATAACAAAGAAGAAGGATGCTAGAGAAAGGATCTTTTAGACAACCTAGGCAACGTTTGTAACAGAGTTGCGAGCAGATATAGTAGAGGATCTGGAGAAACTAGCTAGCTCTACAATTGTTGTGTGTATACATCCACAAAATCATCCTCACTTTGCTTATATAAATAGCCTTCAACAAATTTCTGCACTTGTTTACTTTTTCTTTTTTGTTTTAAAGGGGAGGGGGGGATGAAGTTGTGCATTATATTGTTCAATGTATTAATCCCTTTTCTTGCGTTGCCATGTTGAAGGTCTTTTAGTTGCAGCCAATGTGTACTCGACCCCCTTTGAGCCTGTATGTGAAAAATGCCATTCCATTTCTTCTACCTCCACTTTGATAAGTGATGATATGATTGATTGTCTGCGATGCGGTGAAAAATGTTCATATATTTATGGAGATTGCGTCAATGGTGTTATCCGAACCATGGGCAACACAAATGTGCAGTGTTCGGTTAGGCAGCCTCTATTACAAAATATGCTTCCTGAATTGGCAGAGTTGTCGTATGAAACACATCTATAGAAAAAGGCAAGCAGTGTCTATATGCTGTGGCTGCTTCAGATATAGAGCAAATTCACCTTAAATGAGGCCAATGCAATTTTGCATATCGACTGAAGAAGGGAAATAAAAAAAATTAAATCAAACTTTGGGAGGAAACGAAAATACCTCATGTCTCTCTGTAATATTTGTTCAACATCCAGATGAATGTTCGTTTCAAGAGAAAAGGAATGTGCCGACGTATTTTCTTTGTATATCAAATTGTTTGGTGCAAAGGTCGATGGGTTCTGCTCAATGGAACCTTCTAGGAACTTTCTTCTGGGTTGTTTAAAGTATGGTTGGTTCTTGGCTATCTAGTTTGTCTGTCAATTTGTATACCATGGAACTCCAACTCTTCTTTGGAGGACACAGAACAATATAATTGAATTTTTTTGGCCAGCTGGCATGCAGATCCACCTAATAATTTCTATGGCACTGTGACGCAAATGTACTATGTGACTTGTTTTGTAAAAATTTCCTTGATCGATGAACTTGGTCAAATTATTGTTGTGAAATAATTTGAAATCAACGAATATATAGTGTGCGAAGTGCAACTGTCCTATCATACCAACAAGAGGCTCTTAAAATTCAAATTGATCGTTGTTTTCACAATTTTTGCTTATTCGATGAACTTGGTAAAATTAATATCCTGGAATAATTTGAAATCAATGAATATATACTGTGCGGAGTGAAATTGTGCTATCATATGAACAAGAGGGCCTTAAACTTCAAATTGGTCATTTTTATGCTTGTGGTGATAGAATTTTACAAAAAATTTCTTTTGTTTCCTTCATTTTAAAAAAAATAAGCGATTTAACATCCTTTAATAAATTAATGTAATTCACTTGTACAATAACAATAGTTAATATTAATATTTTAGTATTTGAAAATAATGTTTTTAGCTGAAGTTAGATAGGATGAGAATTTCTAAACAATTGCAATCTTGAATCCGCCAGACGTGGAATCTGCAAGTCCACCTGTCAATTTGTATATCGTGGAAGTCTGGGTGATATTTGTAGGACACTGAACAAAAGAGGTTCAAATTTCAACCTGCCAGGCTGAGAACCCGTGATCCAAAAGGTGCCCAAGTATGGAACGAGGGATCCGCATATGCTCTATAAAATCTTTTGTCCATAATTTCTAAAAGTACATGTTTACTATGTATTTCTCGTTTGTCAAAAAATGTTTATATCAGTCGCCTGACCAAATTGTACAAACTTTCTCGTTTAATTAAATTATGCAATAGAAAAAATTATTATTAATAATTTAGTCTTGAAAATCATGTTTTAAGATATGTTAGATAGTTGATAGGGATTAATATCTATAAACAATGGAAAACTTGAACCAACCAACCCTTAAGTCCATTTGTCAATCTGTATATCGTGGAACTCCGAGGGTTATTCAGAGGACAAGGAACAATGAAAACTGCAATGTTGATCCACGCAACCCACAGGTCCGTTTGTCAATTTGTGAATCGCGAAGATGTGCCTGGTGTTTGTACAACACAGAACAATAGAGGCCCAATTTTCAGCCCATGAGCCCCACAGACCCGATCAAAAAAAATCTCTAGATATTAAATTCATATGGGATCGCTATGGGATAATAAAACTGCAATGTTCATCCAACCAGCCTGAGTCCACCTATCCACTTGTATATCGTGGAAGTCTGGGTGCTATTTGTAGGAGACAAAACAATAGAGACTCTATTTTTGGCCCGCGAGGCCATGAACCAAAAACTGCCTAGTTATGGAATGAGGGATCCACATATGCTGTATAAAATCTCATTCCATAGTTTATATAGAGACAATGTCCACAAGTCCGCGTGTCAACTTGTATATCGCAGAAGTCTAGGTGCTATTTGTAGGACACAGAACAATAGATACTTAATTTTCAGCCTGTCAGGTCACGAAATCACGATCCAAAAAGTGCTGAAGTATGGAATGAGGGATCTACATATGTTCTAGAACAATGTTTTTGTACAACGTGAAACAATAGAGGCCCAATTTTTAGCCTTCCAACCCCAGAGCTCCCGATAAAAGAAATTCACTAAATATGAAATTCATATGGAATCTCCGCATATGATGTATAAAATCTCATTCCATAATTTATTTAGAGACTATGTCCACATGTCCACGTGTCAATTTGTATATCGCGGAAGTCTAGGTGCTATTTGTGGGACATAGAACAATAGATACTTAATTTTCAGCCTGCCAGATCATGAAGCCACGATCCAAAAAGTGCCTAAGTATGGAATGAGGGATCCACATATGTTCTAGAAAAATGTGTTTGTAGAGCACAAGACAATAAACGCCCAATTTATAGCTCGCCATCCCTAGAGCCCTTGATAAAAAAAAATGCTAAATTTGAAATTCATACGGGATCGCTACAGGACAATAAAAGTGAAATGTTCAACCAACCAACCCGAGTCCACCTATCGATTTGTATATCGTGGAAGTCTGGGTGCTATTTGTAGGAGACAGAACAATAGAGACTCTATTTTCGACATGCCAATCCGCGAACCCGCGATCCAAAAACTGCCCAAGTATGGAATGAGGGATCCGCATATGCTGTATAAAATCTCATTCCATACTTTATATAGAGACTATGTCCAAAAGTCCGTGTGTCAATTTGTATATCTCAGAAGTCTAGGTGCTATTTGTAGGACACAGAACAATAGATACTTAGTTTTCATCCCACCAGGTCGCGAACCCACGATCCAAAAGGTGCTCAAGTATGGAATGAGGGATCTGCATATGTTCTAAAACACTATCAATTTGTATATCACGGAAGTCTGGGTGCTATTTATAGGAGACATAACAATAAAGACTCTATTTTTGGCCCACCAGGCCACGAGCCCGTGATCCAAAAAATGCCTAAGTATGGAATGAGGGATCCTCATATGCTGCATAAAATCTCATTCCATACTTTATATAGACTATGTACACAAGTCCGCGTGTGAATTTGTATATCGCAGAAGTCTAGGTGCTATTTGTAGGACACGAAAGTCTAGGTGCTATTTGTAGGACACAGAACAATAGATACTTAATTTTTAGCCCGCCAGGTCGCGAACCTGCGATCCAAAAAGTGCCCAAGTATGGAATGAGGGATCCTCATATGTTCTAGAACACTATCAATTTGTATATCGCGGAAGTCTGGGTGCTATTTGTAGGAGACAGAACAATAGAGACTCTCTTTTCGTCCCATGATCCAAAAACTTCCTAAGTATGGAATGAGGGATCCGCATATGCTATATAAAATCTCATTCCATACTTTATATAGGAGCTGTCCACAAGTCCACGTGTGAATTTGAATATCGCGGAACTATAGGTGCTATTTGTAGGACACAAAACAATAGATACTTAATTTTCAGTCCGCCAGGCCGCAAACCTGCAATCAAATGCAATGTTCAACCAAGCAGCCCGTAGGTCCTCCTGTCAATTTGTATACCGCAAAAATTTGGGTGCTATTAGTAGGACAATGCAAGATACCAGATATAATAAATATGCAGAATAGAAATAAAATTCTAGAAATGGAAAAATAACAGTAATATAACCAGCATAATCTCCACAATAACATAGAAATAATATGAGAACAACAACTGAAATAGCACTTTGATTCAGAAAGAAATGTTCATAGGCCTCTTCGAGGGGGAAACCTCCAGTCGAGCAACGGTCTGTTACAATAATCTCCAAGCTAGGGTTTTCATACCCTCGACCCTTATTTATACTAAATATGTCTATTAAGAGAAGCATCTAGAGGAAGATCCTTCTAGAAGCGAAATCTTCTATTAGGTCTTCTTACATCCACCTTATTCTATTTTATTGAAAGGCCTTATTAATGTTGACCTTTATTACATATGAATACATTGATCTACCTATGTGCGGGTTAGGACCTTAACATGTCCGCCCCCTTAAAAAAAACCTTGTCCTTAAGGCTTGAGATGTGGAAACTATTGCAGAATGGTAGCTGGTTACCAAATGGCATCTGCTGGAGTCATATCTTTCCACTGTACTAGCACTTCCTTGATGGTTCTCTGGCACAGGTGACGCTCACGTTGGTCCAAAACTGCTTCTGGCTATAGCCAAATGGATCCTTCTTCAGCTAACTCTGGAAGGTTGGTTTGAATACGACACCTAGTTCCAATCACCTTCTTCAAGCATGAAACATGAAAAAAAAGATGTAGCTTCGACTAAATGGGCAGAGCTAACTGATATGCGACTTGTACCACATGCTTGAGAACTATGTAAGTACCATAAAATTTGGGCGCTATCTTCTGACAATGCTCGGCCTTGAGGGAAGTTTGCTTATATGGTTGCAGTCGCAGAAACACTTGATCCCCTTCTACAAATTGACGTTCATAGCGACCTTGATCTACTTGCTGCTTCATGCGATTATGTGCCATGACCAAGTTCTCTTTAAGGGTACGAAGAATATCCTCTCGGACTATAAGTGTTTGGTTAACCGCCTGGACCTTCGAGGTACCCAGTAAGTATGAGAAAATTGAAGGTGGCTTCTGTCCATATAGCACTTCAAAAGGAGTCATGCGAATGCCTGTATGGTATGTAGTGTTGTACCACCATTTTTCTAGGGGTAACCATTGAGCCCACAGGTGTTTTTTTTCAGAGGCAAAGCACCTCAGATATGTTTCCAAACACTTGTTGACAACCTCTGTTTGACCATCCGTTTGGGGATGATAATCTGAGATGAGATGCAATTGTGTGCCTTGTAGCTTAAATAATTCTTTCCAAAAATTGCTTGTGAAAGTTGGGTCACGACCAGAAACAATAGAGTGCGGCATGCCATGAAGCTTGAAGACCTGGTCCATGAAAATTTGAGCCACCGTGGATGCAGTAAATGGGTGGTGAAGGGCGCAAAAATGAGCATACTTGGAAAGGCAATCCACCACCACCATTATGACTGATTTATTCCTTGATTTGGGTAAGCCAGTAATAAAGTCCATAGAGATATCCTTCCAAATAGCAGGGGGAATCAGAAGCGGTTGGAGGGTTCCCAGAGATTTAACTGTTTCTCCCTTGTTGCGTTGACAGACCTCACATTTAGCGACAAACTTACGGATATCCTGTTTCATACCATCCTAGAAAAAAGAATGTTTGACCCTGTCATATGTTTTGGTGAACCCTGAGTGCCCCACTATGGGTGTAGCATGAAGCTCAGAAAGTACCATGGATTTGAGCTTGGATTGTTTACTTAAATACAAGCAGCCTTTGTATCGAAGCTCATCCTAGAGCCAGGAGTAACCTAGGGGAGCTGAAGCCTTGGTCTGCAATTGCTGGATCAGATGTGAACTTTTGGGATCTTGAAGCCATTCCTGGTGCATAGCTTGGAGCCAATCGTGTACAATGAAGGAAAGAGAAAAAATGGATCCTTCGTGTTTATATTTCCAGGACAGTGCATTCGCCATGACATTGTCTTTTCCCTTCTTGTAAATGATTTCATAATCATATCCAAAGATATTAGTCACCCATTTTTGTTGCTTCTGGGAGGAAATGCATTGTTCCAGAAATTACTTGAGGCTTTGATGGTCGGTCTCAATTTGGAAGCGTTGCCCCAAGAGATAAGGACACCACAGCTCAATGGCATGCATAATTGTCAACATTTCCTTTTCATAAATGGGTTTGCCCAGATTCCTTTCAGACAATTGCTTGCTGGTGAAGGCCAAAGGTTGACCCTCTTGCATAAGGACAACACCGATTCCTTTCCCTGAGGCATCACATTCCAACAAAAAGGTCTTTGTGAAATCGGGAAGGGCCAGAACTGGAGTGGTGCACATGGCCGTCTTCAAGGTTTGAAAATCTTGAGCAGCTACTGGAGTCCAAGTGAAAGAGTTCTTTTTGAGGAGAGCCGTGAGAGGTGCTGCAATCTTTCCGTAGTTCTTAACAAACTTGCGATAATACCCTGTTAGGCCCAAAAATCCATGCAAGATTTTGAGAGTCTTTGGGTGTGGCCAGTATTGCATAGCTTCAATATTTTTCGGGTCCACCCTGACCCCATCCTTTCCCACCAGACGACCCAAGTATTCTACTTCTGAGGCACGAAAAATCACATTTAGACTATTTCAAGAAAAGTTGGTGCTGAGAGAGTAGGCGGAGAAATTGATCCACGTGAGTAAGATGGTCTGTCTAGGTTTTTCTATAGATGAGGATATCATCAAAGAAAACTAAGACAAAATGAAGGAGAAAAGGGCGGAAGACATGGTTCATGAGGCTCTGGAAGGTGGAGGGGGCGTTACACAAGCCAAAGGGCATGACCAAAAACTCATAGTGGCCCTCATGCGTGTGAAAGGTTGTCTTGGGAATGTCTGCCTCTTTCATACATATCTAGTGATAGCCCGAGCGAAGATCAAGTTTGGTAAAGAATTGGGCACCACTCAATTCATCTAGGAGGTCATCAATGACAAGAATGGGAAATTTGTCTTTGATGGTCAGTTTGTTGAAAGCACAGAAGTCAGGACACATTCTCCAAGAACCTTCTTTCTTCAGTACCATTATGACTGGAGATGAGTAAGGGCTCGTACTAGGACGGATGACACCTGTAGTAAGGAGTTCCTGGACCATTTTCTCAATTTCATTTTTTTGTGCAAAGGGGTGGCGATATGGACGGATATTGGGGGGAAGGCTTCCTGGGATAAGGGGAATGGAATGATCATGAACACCGCGGGAAGGAGGGAGTCCTTGGGGAGTGGAAAATACCATTTGATGTTTAGAAAGGAGGGCTTGGAGGTCTTGGGGCACTGGGGGTGTCTCTGTGGCTTGTATGGAATGGAATTGGGCAATGACACAAGAATGACCTTTTTTGAGCATATTTTCCATGCGATGGGAACTGATGACCTTAGGTGAACCAACAATGATGCCTTGGAATTTATATTGGTGGCCTTCTTGGTTGAATTGCATGGTTAAGTTCTTAAAATTCATGAGAATGGGACCCAAAGTCCTTAGCCAGTCTGCACCCAACACAATGTCGCAAGCTCCCATGTCAATAGCAAACACATGGGATTTTAGGTGGTAGTCACCGATTTGGAGATGCACATTTTCACAGCGCCCGCCACATTCCATAGAACCACCATTGGCAATCATGATTTGGAAATTGTTGACAACATGGATGTAGCAATGGGTTTCTTGGGAAATGCGGCGATGAATAAAATTGTGGGTGCTACCACTATCAACCAGAATGATGACCTTTCGGTGCTTGATGTAATCGATTAACTTGAGGGTTTGGGGGGCAGAGAAGCTGGTGAGAGCATTGAGGGAAATGATCGGTTCCACTTCGGGAGGGTTGGAGGGAGGGTTTATGTCAGTGATTTCTGGTGACTCGGGCACAAGGGGAGTTTCAACATCCTCTTCCGGAATATCCTCAGAGATGGCCATAAAAAGATTTTGTTCCTTACATTTGTGGTTTGGGAAATATTTGTCATCACAATTATAACAGAGGCCTTTGAGTTGGTGTTCAACCATTTCAGGTCTGGTCAATTTTTGGATCTTTAATGGGGCGGAGGGAATAGTGGGGTTTACTGGTTTAGGGCGAGGAATAAAGGAAGGCTTACGGTTTTGAGAGGAAACAATTTTTTGTGCTTCTTTAGATTTTTTAGTAGCCTCCACCCAACTCTCAGGTCAAGCCATGAGGACATGGGCCCGAATCTCCTCCTTGAGGCCACTGATAAAACACTCTCGAAAGAAAGCATCAGTCATGCCCTCTGTTTGAAAAGCCAGGTGCTCAAATGCAGCTATGAAGTCTTCTACTATTCCTGACTATTTCAATTTTTTCAAATGGCCCAAATGGTTGGTGTCAGTGTCAAAGCGTTCATAAAGCTCAGTCACAAATTGGGTCCAAGCAATATACCCTTGACGGGAAGTTTTTCTCCATTGCCACCATTGCCAGCGTTCTTGATATAGATGGAGAACACCATACTAGAGTTTGGCCAAGTCATCTGTAATGTTGTAGAGAGAGAAACAATGTTCCATTTGGTGACCCAACCAGTGGGGTCTGAGCCATCAAATTTGGTTACATCCACCTGCAGAAGGCGTATGTCCCGTTGAAAGTGATGGGGCTGAAAGGTATGGGAATGGGAAGAAGTTTCACCTTCAGTCTTTGTATGTGCGTCATGAAAAGGGTCATCGGTAGGGATCTTTAGTTTGGTGCAGAGTGATGCAAAGATAGATTCAAGCTGGGTGGTCAGTTCTTGTTTGACTTCCTCCATTACAGACTGCACGGATGCATTTATGGTGGTATTGATGGATGTATGTTAAGAACCTTCTGTTAAGAACCTGAATAGATCTACAAATATAATCACCAAAAATACTAAATACACAATAGATCCACAAGCAAGATAGAAGAAACCACACTTTATTATTACCAAACCCTTGAGGTAGGGCAACACCATACAATGGATCCTATTATAGAAGGGATCCTCTCCTGTTCACTTGCCTCTTCGAGGGGGCATCCTCCTATTGAGCTACCGCTCCAAATACAATACTTCTCTTCATATATCATTACATTGCTTGAACCCCTTTATATAGTGCTACTATCACCTAAGAACATTCTAGAGGAGGAATCTTCTAGAAGTATAACCTTCTAAGAAGTCCTCTTACATTTATTATATCTAACTACCATAGTGGGCCTTATTTAATAATATAGTGGACCTAGTCCACCTTACATTGAATGACCTC